>CAODLS010694597.1:0-18047 GCA_948243855.1 Flueggea neowawraea
GCCTACTCAACTTTCCACTAAACGCAATTTTATTTTAGTCCCCCAACTTTTATCTACTACTTCATTTAACACTTTCTGCCCCAAATTCATTAAAATAAAAATAGTTCATTAAAATAAAAATAATTCGTTAAAATAAAAATATTACATTAAAATAAAAATTACCAAAATGATTATTTTGTGAAAAATGATTATTTTGTGAAAAAAAGATTATTTTGTGAAAAATGATTGGACATAAAATTTTAAAAATTATCAAAATTAGAAAATGCGGGTTGATATGAAAATGGAAAAAATAAAGCGTTGGAATTGAATTGATAATTGGTGAAAAAGAAAAAATTTGATGGATTATTTTGAGAATATTGATAGTTGACAAAATTTGATGAGTTATTTTGTTGGGAAGATTGAGTATTTTCATTGTTGTGATCCATAATTTTGGGGGAAAATTTGGAGTGGGAGTAATTTGAGAGTATGGAGAGAAATTTTAAGAGTTAAGAGAGTTTGTGGGAGAGAAATGAGTGTTTGAAGTGAAGAAATGATAGAAAAAATGTATTTAAGGGGTATTTATAGGAAAATGGGTAAAATTAACCGTTAGGGATCAAAAGGTTAATTTTTCAACCCCCAACGGTACTCCAACGATAATATTACCGTTGGAGTAAATCTGACCGTTGAATCAAAATGATCCAACGATCAAATTTTATTATTTTTTTTAAAAAAAAATTATCCCACAGTAACACTTTCCGGTCCATCGAACTAATAACGGTAGTTTACAATCGGCCTTATGAGACGGGTACCGACAACCCTGACCCACTCTTTCTTTGTCAGTACTTGCAACTTGCAAATGTTCACATTTATCCCATGTTCTTTCTTGTTGCTTACTCGTACCAGAAATATCTGGACATGAAAGAGAGTTCCTAGCCACCACTGCTAATCATTATTATCGTCAATTCCCAAATAACATATTTTTAACATCTCATGTTCTCAAGTTCACACTAATATTGTTCATATCCTAAAACTGACACTAATATTGTTCATATCTTCGCAGCTCGTTGATACTGAATCAATTTTAATACTATAAAAATTGAGAATTCAATTTTTAATATGAACAAATAAAATTATGTATAGTTTATTAGTATTGGAGTCAATTTTAATACTAAGAGATTAAGAATTCGAATATTTGTTGGAGTGGAGCAAATAAATGACTTATCAAAAAAAATTACTTATAAAAAATATTGTTTATACCCTCTCGATTCAAGCTCGGATTGATCAATATCAGAAAAACAAACCAAATGAGTACTTATCATTGTCAATACAGGTTCTTGAATACGTTTGATTTAACAAAAGATCATGTTGAATTCATGACCACAAACTTAGGCTATTGCCTGTCGAAAACAACTGATTTGTTGTTTAATCTTAGAGAATTTTCTTTTGGTACTTTTATTCGGTGTCAGCATCTCATTGTAATTAATTTTGTTCGTTTTAGTGAAATCACTTTCCTTATCTGGACCACCTTTCTAATAAAACCATAACGCATAACCGGCCAATTTGAGAACCGACTCAGGAAAAGCAGATGGTAGTTACCGCTACTATTCCAGTAAAAAAAAAAACCAATACCGCCAAGTTTCTTTTAACGTTGAGACGATCTTACGAGGCGCCTTTAAATCTAATCTATTACTACATTAACATCTTATTAAATTCTCTTTGATTAAATTATTTTTTTAATAACTTAAATTATAATTAAATTTTATTTTAAAATTCCTTATTATTCTATTTTTTATTAAACTTTTTTTTCTAATTCAATAATTTTGTTTCTCTTTTCCTCCTGAAAATCAATTAAAAAAACTTAATAAAACCGTTCAAGACAACTTAAACAATCTCATAAGTCGATGTATACATAATAACATGTTTGACATAATAATAATAATAAAGAATTCTTATCAGCCCAAAAACTAGCAAAAGCAGAGTTCCTCTGCTTCTTATATTCTTCAAAATCTAAATTTACTTTACTGACTTCAACTAGACAAGGCAGAGAAACAACTTTCCGACCGAACCAATGACGACCCACTAATCTTTTCAACATCAGGCAACACACTGTCAGAATTGGACCGAATAGCCCTAGGCGAGCCCAAGCTCCGACGAAGAATCCTGCTCATAACGAATATCGGATGCTCTGTTTCGCTGAGAGGACTTGAAGACTTAAACTTTTTGCAGAAACTTACGTGTCTGTTCAGAGCTTCTTCAGCAGAAATAAGCCTATCTGACCGAATCACTTCGTCTTTCACGGCTTCCACGCACAACCCACATAGCCATCGGCCCTGGAATCGGTCACGGACACGGGAAATGTAAGCAGGAGTGCAGTCCTCGGCGAAGCCACAGCAATAGCACTTGACTGACTCTACTTCAAGCTTGGTGGTGCTGGTGGTAGTTGATGCTGGTTGTGGTGGGTGGAGCTGGTGGGTTTCAGGAGCTGAAATTGCCATCTCTTGGAAAACATTTGAGGGGTTTTGAAGTTTGGTTTTGGTCTAGAAATTTCCGGTTTCTGTGTTCTTTGGTTTGTGTGTGTGTGTGTGAATTGGGAGGGTTCGTCTATATTGAGCCGCCCAAAATGCGTCTTATTGAGATGAATTAATTTAAACCGTCGAATAAAAAAATTGAATGTGATCTGTTAAATTAAAGAGAGTATACTCCCTATTTTAACGAATTTCAATAAATTAAATAAATATTAATAAAATTAAATAACTTTATTTTTACTTAATTTTATCAACTTTTACTAAATATTTTTACTTTTATATAATGAGTTTTTAACTTTTACATATTTTTTGCTGTTTATTTAATTTCATCACTTTTTATTTAATTTTTTACTTTTTATTAAATTTTCAAAAAATTAAATAAAAGTAAAAGAATTAAGTAAAAATAAAATTATTTAATTTTGTTAATTTTTACTTATTTTTTTTATCTTTTACTTAATTATTTTTACTTCTTACTAAATTTAAAAAAATTAAGTAAAAGTAAAAAAAATTAAGTAATTAGTAGCAAAAAAAATTTATCACTAAATAAAATATTTTTCACTACATATATTTAGTGACAAAATATTTTTGTTGCCAAAAATTCTATGAGTTACTTAATTTTATTTATTTTTACTTAATTTTTGTAAATTTAGTAAGAGGTAAAAAAATTAAGTAAAAGATATTCAAATTAAGTAAAAAATAATTTAAATTAAGTAATTCAACTTTTACTAATTTTTTTTACTTTTACTTATTTTTGTTTACTTTTACTTAATTTTTAGAAATTTTGTAAAAGTTAAAAAAATTAAGTAAAATGTATTTAAATTAAGTAACTTTTCTTTTACTTAATTTTTTTACTTTTACTTAAATTTTTAAAAATTTATTAAAATGTAAAAATTAAGTAAAAGGTGGTGAAATTAAGTAAACTGTAAAAAAATATTATGTAAACTGTAAAAAATTATTATGTAAAAGTAAAAAAATAATAAAAGGTGATAAAATTAAGTAAAAATAAAATTAATTAATTTTATTAATTTTTACTTAATTTTTTGAAATTCGATAAAAGAGGGAGTATACTCTCTTATACTCCACCTCGATTCAACGGCTCAAATTTATTTTTCTTTATTCGACGATTTAAATTAATCCACCTCAATTAGACATTGGACGTCTCATTGTAGAATTTACCATTGAGGGAGGAGAGGTGGGATGGGTTATATAAGAGTGGGGGATGGGTCTGTGTGTTTTGTCATCTTCTTTGAGTGAAACTTGTTGGTATTTAAGTGGGGTTCAGTTGGAGGTTGATTTATCTTTTTTTTTATTATTATTATTTGTCATTTATTTGTTTGAGTTGGATAAGAATAGCATTTTCTCTCTTACTATTTTCAATTTTTGTAAAAATAAGTGAAACATTTATTAATTTTTTCATTATGATAAAGAAAACTCTAAATTTCATTATTATTTGTATTTTTGTATTATATATATATATATATATATATATATATATATATATATATTGGGTTATAGCCTCATAAATTGAAAAATAGAATTCATTATCCAAAATAGATCTGTTTTTTTCAAATTAAAAATAGAAATTATTTTTTTGTTTTTTAAACTTATATCAACTTTAGAGAACACTTTTAAATGTTTTTAGTTTCCCTTTTTATTAAAAAAGAGACTAAGTTTATAGAATTCCAGTAGGATAATTTTTTAATTATTTTAATAACTGTTAGAAAAACATGGTTCGTTTATGATTGATTGATTAGTTCGAACTCGGTTCGGTTAAGACTTTATTGACTTGCTTATGGGTCCAACTCAATTAGGTCAAACTCTAATTGAATGAGTGGTAAATATAAGTTCTATATAAATGTATAAAGAAGTTCACATGTGTCAACTATAAATAGTTGGCATATAATCACAATTAGAGTTTAAGCCTCTATAACACAATACCACAAAAGAATGTCTTCTCTTTGAAAGGGAGGAGAGGTCGTCGACCTCCATAGGAAAGAAGAAGGAGTTCGTCTTCTTCACCCTCTCGTGATTACTTTATTCATGAGGATCTTCATGTGACATATAGAAGGCAAAATAAGTTCACGTTATTTTCATTGTTACTCAACGAAAGTAATTTGCATGCGAGATTAGCATACAACTAAATTCCCTTCTTCTTTCACTTATGATTTTTGTTGCACTTGTCGAAGTTAATAACTCAAATCACTTATTGATTTGTTGCATGCGATACTGAAAGTAACAAACTGAATACGTTTTTGATTTGTTGTATTAATAACAAATGAGTACGAGCACATTTGTTTTCTATTCTTTCTAAAAAATAAACAAAAAAGTAAAGCTTGTCAATGGAAAACAATTTTAATAATTGAATGTACTTGGGGATTGAGTTGAATTTCTACTTATGTATTGAAAAAGAAGATTATGACATATGCAATTTGATATACTGAAGTAGGAATTCGAATGTCAAATTGAAATGTTAACGGTGGCGATTGTTTGTTAAATATGTCACAAGTTTTTTTACTATTTATGTATATGAATACTTTTTTTTTTTTAACAATAGCAGGTTACAAGAGTTCTTATAATTTTTCTTTATTGAAGTGTGGTGTTCTCTTATTTGGGTGTATAATTTCATGATTTAAAATTAATTAATTAATTATTTTTAAAATAAATTATAAATTCCTAAAATCTTAATAAGAAAATATTACACTTTATTAAAAAAAGATAGTAGGAATTCATGTAATTTCTGGTCATAAGAAAAAGTAATTCAATATTTATCTCTTAAAAATAAAAAGACGTGTCAATTTGTTTAAGAAGATTAAAGGAACACAATCTTTTTTTTTATTGTGTAATATGTTTTTGCAATCTACTTTCACCAAAAAACAAATACCCCTGCATCTTTTCATTTTATGCATGAAAAGATCGAATGGTGTCCAAATTACTTAAATTCTAGCTAGTCATAAATTTCCACGATTTTCTTTTTCTTGGCTCATGCAAGGCGATGGATTTTTTTTTAAATTATTGTAGTATTATGATTCTCACATTACTTGAGAGTTAAGATCAAATAAATATGTTTTTCTTTTCTTGATTCATCAAGACATGTTTTCAAGGGCAAAATTGTGAAGATCGATATCGGCTACAAAACGGACAATACTTCAATATGGTGAGCCTATCGGTCATGGAGAGACATGAACCACAACAATTAGCACTGTCTATGGAAACTGAGCTATGAGCTATTGTAAGATCATGATCCCTCATCAATTAAGAGTTGAATAAGGTAATTACGATTCTCACATCACCTAAGAGTCAATATCAATGGTTGCTTATAAATATATTATTTTCTTGATCCATCGAGATGTTTTTCATAAGTAAAACTGTGAAGATCGATAACGTGCATAAAAACAAACAATATTTCAATAGAGTGAGTTTAGTCAACAACAATTAGAATGGTCTATGAAATTTGAACTATGAACTATTATAATGTCATGATTCCTAATCAGCTAAAATCGAATAAGGTACATTTTTCGATCGCTCAAAAATATAGTCCACAAGAATTATAGTATTTAAAACAAAATTTATGAATTATTATTTAAAACAAAGTTTATGAAAAAGCCAACTCACCCATGTTTTCTCGGCAAAAGAAATACTATGTGCACCATCTTTTGTGTACTTTCTCATACACTCTCCAAATAAAAAGGGTCATGTTAAAAGGAATGTCTATACTATTAGGATATAATCCTTTGTTTCCGGTAAGGTATAATGCAATCTCCTCTGTGGTTCTTGAACTTTGAAAAGTTAGAGGCCACATATGAGCTTTTCATAGACCACAAAAAAACTTTTTCAGATAACGTAAATGAGTTTTTAAGAATTTCAGAGAGTGTAAAAGAGATTTTCAAAACTCAAGGACCGAAAAAAGTATTATACTATGCCTCAGAGACTGTAAATAATTAAACCCATATTATTAATATAAGATTAGAAAGGATACATGTCACATTTTTATTGAGAATACATGAGAAAGTGCAAAAACAAAATGTAAATGGCATTTCTATCTGAGCAATTATAAAAACTTGATTCCTGTTTTTTTTAACATTCCTCAAGGCCCCAATAATTGGTACTTCAAGAGTTCTGGTAACATTCCTCCAGGCATTTATGTCTGAGCAATTATTTTATCTGAGTTGGGCATGAATCAATTCACTTTCTTATCCTCGTCCAATAGCTACTCTCAGAGAATTTGAAAAAGTAAAATACTCAAAGAAAATTATTTTTTTAATACACTTTCTAAATACTAAAATAAATTAGAAAAGAGCGAAATAGAATGAATCTTGATCACAAAAGGGCACCTGATAAGTGATAATAAATAGGTGTGAGAATTGGATCGTGATAGAAAAAGAAGCTTTTGTTTTGTTTCTTGAGTTATTGGATTTATTAGTGACATGTTTTTAACTGATATTCCAAATTCAATGGATTCTTCTTCTTCTTCTTCTTCTTCTTCTTCTTCTTCTTCTTGTAAATTTATTAGAATTTACGTCACTTTCTGCTTCCTTATTTCAGGTTTTGTGGGTTGTCTGGTGTTTCTACAAAATACTAAATTATGGAGGCATTTAGGGTAGTTCCTTATTTTTTTTCAGATGAATTAATTAATTCATATATTTGATGTTTAGGGATAATCTAGAACATCCACTACATTGATGTTCGTACAAATTTATCTTCCATATCTTGTCTTTTTTATTTTTTTTGTATATAAAAAGAATAAGCATTGCTACAATAAACATAATTTATAAACCTACCTTTTGTTCCGTATTCCTCATGTTTTAATTTATAATTTGTATTTGATTAGTCAGTGAAAGTATCACTTACGACAAATATGTATTGAACCAATTTATAAATAAACAGTTTGAATCTCGATAAACACAGTGAAATGCAAAAGGAACCGGGATTGAGTTATATGTCAATCTCGCATACAAATTACGATTCTTGTAAAGCAACAAGAATGCACGATCAATTCGCCGTTTAGATATCGCACAAAGATCTACTCGAATATGCAGAAATAGAGCAAGACGAATGAGAGCGAAATCTCCTTTTTCTACCATAGAGGCCAACAACCTTACTATCACTCAAGAGAAAATGGTGTTATATTTGGGTGGACTAATTATATGGCTAACTCTAACTAAGGTTTAGATGCACTTATTTATACAAGTGTTAGACGAGCTCTTTTATGACATATGTAGAGCTCATATTTCAACTTAATTAATTAGAGTTAATTAACAGGCTAATTTTTAAGAGTGCCATTACATGTTTGAAACAAAGTTTCTGAAATAGAAGAATTTGAAACACATTTTTACAAATGCCACATTTTGATTGTTTTAAATTCTTTCAAGTCCCAAAATCTTGTATCTCTCTCTCCATTCAAAATCTCGTGTCTCTCTGTCTCCTCTCTCTTCTACTCATCTTTCCCCGTCTCTCTCTCTCTTCATCTCTTCTTTTCTTTCCCCTCCCTCTCTCTCTCTCTCTCTCTCTCTCTCTCTGTGGTTCCGCAACCCTGGTCGGATTGTCAGAACAACTCCAACATGTTCTTCTCTATCATAATAGACGTCAAATCATGTCGATGACTCCTGGAAACACAACTTCGGTCATGATGGTGACAAGGAGATTGGGAGCCGCCTCTATCTAAAATTGCAACTATCGTCACGATTGCCTCTGAAAATTGCTATTATTGTCACGACCGCCTCTCTATCGATTTCGTCGTCATCTGTGGTGGTTATGGGACGATTGAGATGGTGACGAAGAGATCGGGAGCCACAAGAGAGTCGGTGATTGTGTCTGGAAATGGAAGTCGAAGGCGACGCTAAGGTTTCCAGCGATGATGCTGAATGATTAGGCAGATGGGAGTGATTTGGCGGTAGCTAAGGTTTGACAGATTTATTTGTAAAAAAATGTAGTTAAGTCCTTGATTTTTTTTGTGAAATTTCAACCAGTCCTTTATGTTTTAATTATGGATTAATACATAACTTACCCTCCAAACTTGCATGGTTTCTTCTACTGTCACCCTAAAATTTTTGACCGTTCAACTTACCCCCTAAATTTGCTTAAATTATCTCAATTACCCCCGATCTTACTTAAATTGTCTCAATTACCCCTAAACTTGATTAAACTGGGTAATTTACCAATTTTTATTAATTCATCACAGGTTTATTACGGGACTTCTTTTTATTTTTTAACATTCTACGTTTAATAGCGATAACTTGAAGGTAAACTGGAGGATTGTGGGATTCAAACACGTTACAAAAACCATTAGTTGAGAGGATTTTAACAAGTTCAGGGGGCAAATTGAACATTCAAAAAGTTTAGGGTGATAGAAGAAGAAAACGTACAAGTTTGGGGGGGGGGGGGTAAATTATGTATTAAACCTTTAATTATTTAAAACGAATTTTTATGCTTGAACTCTAAAAATTCTACCCAACTATAATTTATATTGAAAAATGTATACAAAATTTTTTTTTTTACACTGGTGTACGCCCATGTACACCTTAGAGTACAACAAATAAAATTTTATTAAATCAATGCAAAAAAAATTGTAAACATCATGTACACTTGTGTACACCGATGTACACCCGTGTACACATGCGCACACCAACAAATCTGCTTAATGAAAAAAATACAAATGTCTAATGCACTTGTGCACCCCAAGTAAAATTTATTAAATTAATTTTAAAAAAAAAATTGTGAACGTCTTTGTACATTTGGGTACCCATTGTACACCCTCTGTACACTCTTTGGAAAAATTATTTTTTTTGAAAACTCAATTTCTTGCGAGAAGTCATTTTTTGAGAAAATAGCTCAATTTCTCACAAATTTCCAAAAAAAATGGTATTTTTAATATATGTTTAATATTTTGTCACATTTTTAATATTTGAAAATTAATAGTGACATTTTTGAAAATTGGCATTTTAATTTACTATATAAGAGTGTGATTTTCTCAATCAATTAGAGTTCATCCAATTGAGTTGGCCTCATGTGTAAGGCATTCAAGTCTTGACCGAATCAGGTTGGACCCAATCAATTTATCATGGACATATTATTTTTTCTAACAATCAGTGTCGATTCTAGTGATGCATATATTCTCTAAATTATATATTCAATTACTTTATACCAAAAAGAAAGCATAAGCATACAAAGCATGCAAAATGTCTTTTCTTTGGATTTACGAGGTATCAGAATCGGACGATTATTTTACGATTTGTGCTCATTTAGTTAATTTCAATTTACTCTGAGAAACTGATCTAAATAGATTTTGCAATCCATAAGATTCATTCTCAATCTCGAAAATTTCTCAATCTCAATCTCTATCTATAAGTTCACTTCTAATTTTCAGTTTACCAAATACTGTTAACATCACTTTTTTTTCCCGAAAATTCAAACATACATTTTGTTTTTTCAAACATACATTTTGTTTTTCAAAAATATCACTTTGTGTATGTGAATGTCCCTGACATGCAATGGACTTTTTTTTGGTCGGCATAAAGGAGAGTAAAAGTGATCAGCTTTAGCTACTCCTATTGGACGTGACCATACAACCTCTTTCCTGTTGTAGAATGTTCGATAGAGTTATAACTGAGCCTAATAAGGTGGCCGAGTTTCGTCACCGCAACACTCACTTAGGCCAGACAGATCAATAGGTTATCCACCAAATTCTAATGCTTAACCCGACTTCAGTGCCATGAGATTATAAATCTCTAGCAATGTCACTCCCCTAGAGGTCTAATCCAGACCAAGCGAACTGGGGACTTAGCTCTCTGTCTGCTAGGCTACCCTCTAGTGGGTACATGCAATGGACTTATATATAAAACTAATACATCTTTTAATCTTGTATATGCATGTAATATGCATACATTTTTTATATCCGAAGATGATATTTCTAAATAGAAAAAAGATTTATGTTGATTGTATTTTTATGTAATTATTTCTATATATAATTTGTGTAAAAACCCTCTAAACTATGTACGAATTAACTTCATCCATGGTACCTCAACTTTGTTAAATATATCATTATAGTACCTAAAGTTTGTTTCTTTCACTCATGGTACCTAAAATTTGATTTTTTTCACTTAGCATACCAAAAATAAGTGAATCAGCAAACACAACCGACGTGGCTTGACACATCACGACCCGCTTCAGATTCATGCTTGACACTTTAAAAAAATTGAAGTTTTAAAAGAAAAAAAAAAACAAGTTGGGAAGGAAGGCAAAACGTTGTCCTTTCATTTGTCTCTTTAAAACAAACAAGCAAAGCTTGAAGCCATAGCAGAACAATCATTTTTTTCAGACCACGGCTTCCCGTTTCTTCTACTTCTCCTCGACGCAGCGCTCCACTCTCCACGCCGCCACCTTTGTAGTAGCTCCCTTCTGTCGGGCTCTTTCCGAGCGAGAAGAAACCGCTAAACCAAAAACCCCTCTCATCTGGAAGATGACGTCAACCACCACCAACCACCGTCCTCCACCACTCTACATCCCTCCCCAGCACTCTCCACACGTCTCCGTCACATTCTCCACCGGTAATCACTCCCCTCTTCCACTTCAGTTCTTCTAGCTCCCTCGAAATGCTACTGTTTCATTCCTTCACTTTCTCTTGATGTCTCTTTTAAGGTGTAAAGAAATTGAAGTCACCGAGACTCTTGCATGTTTCATATGGCGTAATCAGAGCCGTCGATCGTGTTTCGGCATGGGACGATAAGTCGTACGAGATTCTACTGAACAGGAAGTAATCGTACTTGGATGAGGAGGACATAGTGACGTTTCTCGATCCTCCGAAGGAGCTGATTCCTCTGGACCAGGCTTCTTACAACTCGGCTTCATATCTATGGTGAGCCGGCTTCATATCTATGGTGAGCCTGCTTCATATTGACTCCGTTAATTAACGCAATCATAATTGTGTTTTTTAATTGCTTTAGATGTTGGTGGTGTTTGTTTTAATAATAACTGATAATGCTCAAGAAGAAAATTGAAGACGTTCCAGAAGAAAGGCGGGGTAGATTGCTCTCATTGATAAACCCTCCGTTAGTGTTTTTCTGATTATGCATCTGCATAAATTATTGCTGATTGGAGCATAAAGCTGTGTTCGATTCATATTTTTATTAATTTAACAATGAATTTGATGTCTATTAAGTGTGTTTTTGACATAAAATGATGTTATGCTGTTCATATAATGTTCTATTCTGAAAATGTGATTGGAATTGTTAAGGCCTATATCGAAAGCTTGGGAGATAGCTGGGACACGGTACATAAATCC
Source organism: Flueggea neowawraea (assembly GCA_948243855.1). Lineage (NCBI taxonomy): Eukaryota > Viridiplantae > Streptophyta > Magnoliopsida > Malpighiales > Phyllanthaceae > Flueggea > Flueggea neowawraea. The sequence continues at coordinate 11,782 of CAODLS010694597.1, forward strand.
ATTTCAATTATTTTTCTTTTGAAAGCTTTTTTGAGTTGCTTTGTTGCAATTGAATTGACACGGAACATTGTGGACTAGGACACCTGTTGACTTTTGTTCATGTGTCTTTTTGCATTCATTCCTGGAACTGTCCATGATATTGTTGACTCTAGTTTAAGAGTGCCGGAATGTTTTATTCCTCTGCCTTAGGAGTTGGGAAAAGCTTAGCAACAGGTGGCGCATGTTGCTTCGCTTCCTGAGGAATCAATTTTTCTTTAGTAGATAGGATCCTGGCTCGAGTCTGGGTTTGATGTATTAAGACATTTTATTTTACGTGCAGAGCTTCCTCGAGTCTGGCTCGCTTCCTCCATGCAGAGCTCCACTCTCCACACCGCCACCTCGCCTCACTCTCCCTCAGAAGCTTCTTTGTTTTTGTCCACTTCAATGGAGAACAAGATGCTTCTGTCCTTATGTGGTCCTATTTTAGGGTTTCAAAACACTTTTTTTATTGAAGATAATGGTGGTCGATTGTGTTTTTGCAGGGATTGCGAGTTGTATTGGCGAGCAGCTGATGTGTCCATCCATGTGGACTTTGTTTGCTGCGTCAACATCCTCTGCATGTTGAGTGAAAAAAATTAAACTTTATTACTATGAGTGAAAGAAATAAATTTTAAATATTATAATAATACATTTAATAAAGTTAAGACACTATAGATGAAATTAACTCCACTATGTAGTGGATTTGGAAAGCAATTTGTGGGCCTCAAAGAAGAGGAGGCAAAGGTCTATGGCTCAACTTTTTTGTATGTAAGGAAGAGCATGTAAAAAGCAGGCTTTGTTAGCTCTTAATTTCAGTCAACATCAGAAAACGACGTATGAACCCGCGCCTGATATTGCTCATCGTATCCGATCTGAGCCATGTGCACGCTGCACCGATTTATGTGGTGCGGCGACACCTCCACCCCCATCTTAACTTGCGTGGCAGAAGATGTGTTAAATGGAGCTAAAAGTGGTTTGGTTTTCACATTTTAAGTGTGTTAAATTTGTAAATATAAATATTTTATAAATATATTGTTTGATTAAAATTTTTTTAAATATGATCTCATTTAAATATTGCATAAATTGTTTAATTAGTTGGTATTAAATATAAATATTTTATTATCTTATTTGATAAAATGATCAATTTATCTTTATATACAATTTAAAATTTTATTTTATTTGTAGCTACTTGGCCATATCAATCAATCTTGCCATATCAATCAATCTATTTTTTGGAAGCAACGAAAACCTTCTATTTGGTGCTTCACTGCTGTACTTTCTTTCGGCAACAACCTTAAACATATTTGTATAACCAATGATCATGCCGGCAACAATACAATCTTTCGAATAAGCTAGATGACTACATCATTCGTGGAGTGAATTCCACATACAAAAATAAAGAAACAAGACTAGTTGACCTAGCAAAGCAAAATTCCACATTCATAGAGAAAATTTCGCATAATAAATTAAGAAGTGATAATTATGAAAATATGGTGATTAGGTACGTATTGAGTGAAAGAGTAAACTTGATCAATTGTTGTAAAAGAGTGGGTTAACAGTGGGAAAAAAAGTTATGTTTAAAGTATCATGTTTTCAATATATGAGTCATTTTTGAAATATCACATAAAAATTTCAAAAAACAAGACATTTGAGACATGTGAGATTTCACCAAATATTCACATTTGGTATCAATTTTTACAAACCAAATGTTGCATTTCACCAAGTATGCATATTTAGTAAAATGCCACATTCTATAAATTTATCAAACCAAAAGAGCTCTAAGATTTATATATTAGGTTGCAGTTCGGGTTTGTTTAAGTTTACCAATTTTCAATAGGCCGATTACGATTAGTTTATGTGTGTTTATATAAGTGAAACAAGTAAATAATATATATATATATATATATATTGTCATCCCAAATTGTAATACTCTCCCTATTTCACAATATATGCTTTTTTAGATGAATTATTTTTTGTCAAAATAAGTGACATTTTAGAAAATCAAGAAACTTTTTACTGTGATGTTCCATATTTGCCCTTGTATTCATTATATCTAAATTAGTTTTGAATAACTACATCTGAGTTTTCTCACAAAAATAAATAGGATTAATGAAGTAAATAAACACTACAATTAATGTAAATTAATTATTTTTTAATATATGTGCCAAAACCTTAGAAAACATATATTGTGAAATGGAGAGAGTAGTTAAACTTTTAACAAAACTAAACTGAAAAGTAAATAATTTATCAAGATATAAGGCCAAAAAATGATTGTAAGTTCCTTCTTTTCTCAATTTACCAAGTCACATTTCTAAGTACAAAATTGTATAGGACAATAATAAACCTAAAGTGGATAATATTTTAAATGGACGAATCTAACAATCATCAAAAGTATAACTTATTTATCACTGAGTTGGCCCCTTTTTACGGTTCGCAATTTGATCTTTACACCTGCAACCTAATTACGAAAGTATGATGTAAAATTGCATAAATAAGATGCAAGATTGCATTTGTATATCTTATAATCAAAGGTTTGTTCATTTTTGGGCATTCCTTGGGAAGGAAGTGCTTAGTCCCAACAGGCGCAGGGCCTTCCTCAAAAGCACCCACCAAAAAACCGTACCGTTGGACCTAATAGGTTACTACTATCCTCAAAAATGGAGAAACCTGTTAATTGTCATATCTACTAGTACTATACAGAAGAAAATGATTACTTGTTTATGTCCCATTATATGATGAATCTAGCTAGCTAGCTTGCACTATTAATTGTCATGCGAGGAACTACTTGATGGGCCATCTTTTATTTGGATCAATGCATTTGTAAGTTTCGCCCTGATAATTACCTTTCCATTCATCCACCTCTCAATCGTTTTTCAACAAAAAAATTTTAAGAAGAGAAATCGAATCTTGAGACTAAGAATTCACAATGCACCTAACCTAGATTCAAGTGTGATGGTCACTTCTCCTGAAACCAATCACGGACGGAGAAATTTTTTTCAAGGGGAGCCCATTTATATGGCGGACGGAAATTAGAACGGACGGCGGTGGTGCAGTGTGGACGTTTGGTGACCGGTGGTAGGCTCTCTTCTCTTCTTCCTTAAAGTCGATAGTTCTTTCATCTGTTGGTCACACTCATGCTTATTTAAGCTCAATACTTTTTTTTCCAATTATTCTCGAATTTGAACACTCATACAACATGTTATTGAGCATTATCAATTTAAAATGCCATTTTAATACCAAATAAAGAATAATGATTTTTTTTGGCAACAGAATAAAGATTATTATTGCTGCAACTATAACTTTAAGTTTAATTAACAAAAGAAAATATTAAATGTTCACGATAATTAATAAACAACATATAAGATAAAAATCAAAATGCTCTTGAATGTAATAAATCAATCAATTCATAGTCTCCTTCATAAAAAAAAAAAGATCAATTCATAGTCTCATCAAGCTGTGTATACAATAAAATAAAATATACATTAATTAAATACTCCAACACCACAACCCCTCAAATCTCTAAGCACCAGCTCTGTACGCCATCCTTTCAAGACCAAGAACAACAAACCTAGTTCCTCAACAAGACAGCCAAAACAGAGACAACAACAATGATATCTGCAACCAGCTGGAGAAAAGTAGAAGCTCTGGCATCGGGACCAAGAGCCAGAGCAGAAGCCAAATCCTGAGCCGCGGCGACTGCGAAAGCGGCGATGAACAAGATGAGAGCCAAAGCCTGGGAAGTAGCCATTTCTAACAGATTGTGCTTTGTTTTGAGAATAATGAGAGCCAAAGCCTGAGGGGCCCCTGCAATTTCCGACTGCACCCCATGCTATATATATGTGGGTCCGCCGATCCATAGGAGGGTCACCGGACCACGCCGGACAACCCTCCAGTCAGTCCCTGCCTCAAAAAATGTAATTCTTGTAAAATTATATTTTTTTTTATCTTTGATATGTTGCATATAACTTCAAATAAATTTTAAGATAAAGAAAAATACTTGGATTGAGTTATAACAACAAAAATTGTTTAAACTTGAATCATTGAACAATATCAATTTTGCAAACCAGGTTCAAGTTTGAATCTGCACAACTGAAGTGTTTAAAACAACTCTTCTCAAGAGTGGAAGTGAAACTAGAAGGAAACAATATAGCAAAGCCTTGCACATCTTTAACTGGTCAGATTTTGTGCCTTGAGAAGATTCAAACCAAAACGACACAAATTAGAGGGATGCAAATTAAATCTTCCTTTTATTAAGGGTGATACTATAACGGGGACTAGTAAAAAGAGTTCTAAATAAGAATTTTTTTAGTAAATTAAATAACTGAATATCAAATTAAGTAATTTCAGTAACAATTAAGTGACAATTATGATTACGTAATTTATCACAAAATTAAGTAACCTATCAAAATTAAGTAACCGGTGGATTAATTAAGTAATGATATCCAAAATTAAGTAACTTTTGAAACTATAATTAAGTAACTACCTCCTCAAATTAAATAATTGAGCATGAAATTAAGTTATTCGAGTCCTTGTTAATTACAGAGTAAAGTTTGAAGTCTACTAGTTTGTCTTTTTCAATTTCCTTTTGGTTTTTGTGTTTAGTCTTGAGTTTTTGTTTTCAAGCTCTCAACCATGAGACCAATTAGGCCATAGTGGCCTTATTTGGCTGACTCATACCATTCGATTATAGTTTATACATGATAATTAAGATATGCTTTCGGATTAGAGGATTATTTCCCACTACAAACATTACCGAATCAGTTAATCAAGGACCAAAATCACCTCGTTTTTAGCTTCAAGGACAATGAATGGTAGTGTGCCAAAACTTTTTTAACAAATCTTTCTCTAGATCCTTAGTGTTGAAGTAATTGAGTCTGATATCAATAAGTTATAAGTCCATTAGTTGCGTGTTAAAACTTGCAAACTTTGTTTAACTTGTTCACTTGTTTTTACTCTTCAAATCTTCTTCTTTTCGCCCATTTTCCAGAATTCTTTGAACTACCCTCTCCTTCCAGTATCCCCACCAACAATCAAATGCAGGTAAAGTGTCGAAGTCAGTGGCGGGTATGAAGTTAGAAATTTTTTAGAATAAAATTGGTTAGAGTAAAGTTTTTATTTGTCCATGAGGAATGCATTATTGTATTTTGATTGTAACTAAAAGTTTGATTATTCCATATTTGGACTCATAAAATTATTGTCTCTAATGATTAACATATTAAAGTAATACAATATGTTGCATTGTTTATGATAATGTCAAACGGTGTGAACATATAGTATAACGCTACATGTGGAAATGAATCTAAAGTTCTTAGAATATGATATTTTATTCGTACCTCTTTTTGTGCTGTAATAATCTTTTATTCGTACAGTTCTACAACTCATAATAATATATGGTGTGAGTTAATAAAAAAATATATGAGAACATGCACTCTGTTTTGTGTGTAAGATTTTTTTTTCTTTTTCCCCGATCAAGACTGTATTGTGTGCATATTACAATCTGTACAAGAGAATTTTGTTTATTGTTTATGTTGTAAATCATGTCCTTTAATAATTGTTGCTTATTCATTCGAACTATTATTATCCGTTTTGAGCTCATAAATCTTCATAATTTTGTTTTTAAAAAATCTCGATGACTTACGAGAGAAATGTACTTATATGTGAATCTCAGTTTTCACTCTTAATTGATGGAGAATCATAACACTATAATTTATATCACATTTACAAGTCAAGCGGCTACCCGGAACAAAAAACAGAAAAACAATCCGGACAAAAAGAAAAACAATAATGTCAGAGACTCTAATACCATATAAAAAAAAAACTTTGTATTGCTTGTATTGTCTGTCACAATGTGTACAAGAGAGCTGTACTTTCTTTTTCCAATGAGAAATTCCATTAAAAGAATAATTAGAAGAAATGGTCAATTACAAAAATATATTTCAAAATTTAATTACAAACAGAGATTCGCCAGATTTTCCCTCATATCATATAAACCCTCTTCTCATTTCTGACCACTGGGCCAGCTTATTTTACATCATGTGCTCGATTTCTTTTTTTTTTAATTTTAGTCCCTGTTTTTCATTGTTTTATGCATTTTAGTCCTTCTTAACATGAACTTCCAAAAACATTTATGAAAACTATAAAATTTTTTAGAAAACTACATACCTTTTCCATAAACCACACAACAAATTACTAAAAACTTTAAAATCAACCTTATAAAAACTTTAAACAAATTTTATGAAAATTGTATA
>CAODLS010694702.1:0-22341 GCA_948243855.1 Flueggea neowawraea
GTCATAGAGCTACAGGCAATTGTTTTCATTGTAAACAGTCGGGTCACAAGGTGGTAGAGTGTCCGGTGAAATGGGGTGTCGAGGCTCTGGCAGGATAATCCATTGTAGGAGACCCAGGGACAACGAGTACCGATTCAAGCAGAGGAGCTGGTAAGGGCTCCTCTGCTTGAATCGGTACTCGTTGTCCCTGGGTCCGAGAGCCAGAGTCAGGGTGGCCAGAGGAGTGGTAGAGGTCGAGTAGCCCAGAGCAGTGCTTCAAAGAGGCAGGCTCGAGTATACCATCTCACCCGTCAGGAGGCTCAGACCTCCAATGCCACAGTTACTAGTATGCTTTCTATATCTGGCACTCCTGCATATGTCTTATTTGACACTGGAGCATCTCATTCATTTATCACCCCACCATTTCTTGAACAGGTCAGGTTAGTATTGCATCATTTGGATATGCTATTAGAGGTTTCATCACCTTTGGGTAGCAAGATGTTGACTGAATCTGGGGTGCAAGGTAGTGTAGTCGACATAGATGATCATGAGTTGAAGGCCGATCTCATTTTGCTAGACATGGGGGAGTTTGACGTCATAATAGGCATGGATTGGCTTTCCGATTGGCATGCGACCTTGGATTAGTTTGCTAAGAGAGTATGTTTTCGACCGCATGGTTAGACTAAGTTATGTTATCAGGGTGAGTGAGACAGTGTTGTAAGGGGATACGTGTCAGCAGTTAGAGCCAAAAGGATGATTCACCGATGATGTTAGGCATATTTGGATTTTGTTATGACTGAGTCCGAAGGATCAGATTTGAGAGTTGGAGACGTACCTGTGGTACGAGACTTTTCTGATGTATTTTTAGAGGAGTTACCAGGACTTTTGCCTGATCGGGACATTGAGTTTGCCATAGAGGTACAGCCTGGTACTGATCCGATATCAATTCCACCGTATCGGATGGCGTCAGCTGAGTTGAAGGAGGTAGAGACTCAGCTGAGAGAGTTGTTGGACAAGGGGTTTGTTCGACTGAGCGTTTCACCTGAGGTGCGCCGATCTTGTTTGTAAAGAAGAATGATGGGAGTCTTCGCATGTGCATCAACTACCGACAGTTGAATAAGGTAACGGTGAAGAACCGATATTCACTTTCGAGGATAGATGATCTGTTCGACCAGTTACTGGGTGCACAATGGTTTTCTAAGATGGAATTGAGGTCGGGATATCATCATTTAAGGATTAGAGGTGAGGACATTCCTAAGACAGCGTTTTGAACTAGATATGGTCATTACGAATTCTTGGTGATGTCGTTTGGTTTGACTAGTGCACCAGCGGCATTTATGGATTTGATGAACAGAGTATTCAGACCATATTTGGATCGGTTCGTGATTGTCTTCATCGATGACATTCTGACATACTTGAGGAGTATGGAGGAGTATGAGGACCACTTGAGGTCAGTCTTGCAGACTTTGAGAGAGCATCAGTTGTATGCTAACTTCTCGAAGTGCGAGTTTTGGCTTGAACAAGAGGCATTCTTGGGACATATAGTGTCGAGAGAGGGCATTATGGTAAACCCTAAGAAAATGGAGGCAGTGCTCCACTGGGAGAGACCTAAGACTGCTACAAAGATTCAGAGTTTCCTAGGGTTGGTCGGGTATTATAGGAGGTTTATCCAAGATTTCTCGAGGATTGCAGCTCCTATGACACGGTTAACCCAAAAGGGAGCTAAATTCATATGGTCTGATAGGTGTTGGACGAGTGCGCTAGTGTTGGTGTTATCGTCGGGTTCTAGCGGCTTTGCGGTGTATTGTGATTCATCGAGAGTTTGCCTAGGTTGTGTATTGATGCAACATGGTAAAGTAATTGTATATGCATCGAGACAACTTAAGAGGCACAAACAGAACTATCTGACACATGACCTGGAGTTAACGGCAGTAGTGTTCGCACTCAAGATTTGGAGGCATTATCTGTACGGAGAGACTTTTGAGATCTTCAATGATCATAAAAGTAAAGTACATTTTTGGGCAGCGAGACATGAAGCTGAGGCAGAGATGTTGACTAAAGTTGCTGAAGGATTATGATTGCACTATGTCTTATCATCCTGACAAGACTAATGTGGTGGCCTATGCGATGAGTACGAAGTCAGTGGGTAGCTTAGATCATATCTCTATTGAGAGACGTCCTACAGTGTCTGAATGGTAGCGTCTGATGGAGTCTGGAGTTAAGTTACAATTTGATGATTCAGGGACTTTGCTGGGTTATGTTGAGGCACGACCTATTTTGCTAGATCGGATCCAAGAAGCTCAAAAGGAGGATTTTGAGATGCAAAGTCTGATCGATAAAGTGAGATCATCTGGTGTACCAGGGTTCTGTGTGGATGACTCTGAAGTCTTCTGGTTTGGACTGAGATTGTGTGTACCATCTTCTGATGGGTTGCGCGAGGAGATTATGACCGAGGGTCACAACTCAACATATTCTGCATACCCAGGGTATGTTAAGATGTATTGGGATCTTTGAGAGTCCTATTGGTAGCCGAGGATGAAGAAGGACATCAACGAGTTTGTCAGTCGATGCTTGACATGTCAGCAAGTTAAGTTCGAGCATCAACATCCTTCTGGTTTGATACAATAGTTACCCCTTCCAAAGTGGAAGTGGGATCGCATCACCATGGATTTTGTAGTTGGGCTATCGAGGACATATTTGGGATACTACTCCGTCTGGGTCATTGTTGATCGATTGACCAAGTCATCACATGATCGATAGAACACAAATCAAACACCCAATAGCATCAAACAATACAAAATTTACCAATTTTCATCAAAAACCCATTACAAATGCTAACTTTCATTGGAACACCTGTAATTCTTTAAAATCCACTTGTTTTCATGCATTTCTAAGACCCACAAACATTATTCTATCAAAAGCCCTTTCAAAACCTCCAAGAAACACATCAAAGAACTCCAAATTGTCCAACATAACTAACAAATTTGGATTTGCACAAATCCATTTCAGGAATCATAAAAATTCATTCCAAACAACTTAGTTCATGCATTTCCCTCCTAGAATCTATCACAATCCATCACCCTTAACTGCCCATGGCAGAAAAATCAACAATGAATCACAACCCTAGCTCTAAAACTGTCACTCACCAGGCATCTCATTAATCAAAGAAATGTAACACTAAAAATAGGAAATAAACCAAGATAAAATGAAGATCTTACCTTAAGATTGCAAGGAGGGCGAATGGAGAGAAAGAGAGAGAGATTTGGGATGGATTTTGTGTGAAAAATGAGGAAAAAATGCATGAATGGACGAAGGAGGGATGGATGATCCATTTATAATCAAACCCAGATGAAACGGCGGCATTTTGGGCCGCCTACGTGCTTTTTCTTCAAGACACGGGTAGAGACACATGTAATTGCTCAGAGACCAGGACACGAACAACACACACACACACATGGGCAAAGCTACGCTGGACACTGTCACGGGCTTGTGACCATGTCTTCTCCAAAAAGCACGGTTTGGCTTGTTTTGGGACACAGACAGCACTACACGCCTATGTCTGTGTCTGTGAAAGCCCAAAACTCACTTTTCCTTGCCTGAAACACGTCGTTCGATTGCACAATCATCCAACATGATCAAAGAGAAAAAAAACAATCTAAATTCATCAATTATCAATGCCCAAAACACCAATTTAATGAGTTCCACTCCAAATCAAAAACCAAAATCAACTTACAACATTCAAATACCACCGAAAAGAGCAAGACGTTACATTTTGTTTCACAACTCTGATCTTTCCAACGTGTTTCACTTCAAGTCAAATGTTTTGCTCATCATCAAAACCTTTTGTACATCTTCAAACCATAGAAGGAACTTATTGTTGATCTTTCATGATCCAACAGCCGTAAACTCGACCCAAATTAATTATGACTATCTGATATTGAACATATAATTGAGTGAACACTATACTCAACAACCTTCGTGTTTTTCCCAATTGCTAAACTCATATATTTTTGTTGAGACATTTTAGTGGATTTTGTTGAACCAGTTTGGTTAACATACAAATTCCTTCTAAGTTTTGATGATTTAAAAAAACAATTGAAATATTTAAGCTACACAAGTTATATACCCTCTACATACGTTGAAGGATGATCTAAGCACTTTAAACCAGGGTCGGTGTGCGTTGATTAAGTCTAATACATTATGAGTTTTCCAGTATTGACACTATGCACATAGAAGATTATACAAAGCACGTGGAATGAGTGCCATGCGCATAGAAGGCAATGTAATGCGCGTAGACATAGCATATCAATACAACAAAATGGTCCAGAGTTATGCTATATGCATAGAAGGCAGTATAATGCATGTGGAAGCATTGTATTAGAAGACAGAATGACCCAGTGTTAAGCTGTGCGAGTTGAAAAAAGTCTAAAGCATGTAGAAAAGAAGAGGTAGCTACTGGAATGAAGATTGCATCATACTACGCACGCTGAAGATCAAGTTGTGTGCGTAGACGGATCATCATGCAAACTAAAATGACTCACGAGACAATCCTCAGTCATGTGTTACACCAGTACAACATATGTAATAACCCTCTTGTTCAGATCAATTCTCTGTAGTGTTCCGACCAACTCCGACAACGTTTTTGGTCGAACATCATTCGATTTTGAATGATCTTAGATCAACCCTAATTTCAACCTCAAATGATTGAGTATTTAGAGGTGTAAAAAATGTTTAAAAGTGTTATCCATGAAAGTTTGGGTGTGGTTACATCCTGGGAGTGATGGGATTTATGAATTGAAGTTAATAACACATTTGAGATGTGATTTTGAGCGCGTAGGGCTTGCTAGAAGCCATCTATGTGTATAGAATGACTATTTACGCACGTTGTGTGTGATTCAAGTCAATTTGGGGGGTGTAAGCCGTCTACGTGCGTTGTAGGAGGAGCTACACATGTAGATCATGATCTGGGAATGATCCATGAGGTGTTCATGCCGAGTATATACGTTGTGAAGGGAACAATGCATGTAGATCAAGCATAACGTATGTTGTGTTAGGTATAACGTAAGTTGATCGTGGATTCTGGAAATACAAATTTTCTGGATAGAAATCTGACCCCGTCTACGTGCATAGTATGTGGTGCAATGTACGTATAAGAGTCACAATGTACGTTGTCTTGAGGTGTACTGTAAGTTGGCTTTGTAATTCAGCGAAACGGTGCGTTTCATTCCATGGTCATTTAAAGCCCTCAAAACATGTCTGTCACTCTCATGTTTCAGATTCTCTCACTCTCAGATTGATCCTCTCTCTTCCTCCTTGCTTCCTCAATGTTTTTAAACATCTCTGAAGGTAAGATTTTAGTTCTAATCACTCATTTTCATCAATTTCACGCATTTAATTTCTGAAATGGGTTTTAAGCCGAAAATGAAATGGGTTTTAGATTTTGGATTTTTTGTTGAAATGGATGTTTTAGGTTGTTAGATTATGATTTTTTGAGGTTAGATTAACATAAATCTAGCTTGAAATTAGAAGAATTGATGAGTTATTGACTGAGCTAGGGTTTAGTTCGGGTTTGAGCCAAATATTGGTGATTTTTAGTTGTTTTGGAGAAACCAATGATAGATTTGAGTTCCTGAGGTTGAAATCCACTTGTATGGATGTTTGGATATTTTATCGATCGAATCGAGAGCTTGGTATTTTTGAGAATAAGTTTATGTTCTCGGTAGTTTTATACATTTATGAAATGTTCAACCTAGATTTGTAATTTTTGAGAAACCCTAGTATAGATTTGTAATTTAGAAACTTAAAGTCTAGATTTGTAATTTTGGAAAACTTGGAGTCAGAATTGTAAATTTTAAAGAATTTGATTTAGATTCGTAATTTTTGAAGACTTTGTGGTCTGATTTGATAATAGAAATACTTTGAAAATTTATTGATAAATTCTAAATAGTTTGGAGACTAAATTGTAATATTTCATTGAGGTCTGAATTTCGATGAGCGTTAGACTTTCGTTTGAAAGTAGGATTTCTGACGCCTCTGGTGTCTGAGTTTGCATTTGCATTTCATGCATATTGTGTATTGCCACATTAGCGGTTTGATCTATTGTGAATATTTTGTTTCAGCTTAGTTTGATTTTCGAGGTGACCAGCCATCGACCGGTGGTCAGTGATTCAGAGTTTGGAAGCTCGGCATCCAAGTGAGTGGATGACAACTTTAGACACATAGGTTGTATCTCTTCTACTTATATATTTTTTTGTGCTATCACCATAGCATGTAAATTGAAATAATTAAATGATTGAAAATCCTAAAATCTGGTCTATGTGAGGACTTGTTTGATTGGAATTTGTTTTTGGAAAACTATTTGGGTTTTAGAAAGAGTAATGATACTGTCTTTGAAAGATTTTGCGTTTCGGCGAAAGATGAATTATTTTAAGAAATGATATAAATTGATTATATCACATTTCTGTGGTACGTTTTGGAAATAAATTTTGAACTTTGTTTTTGGTAAAATAATTGATTTTTTTGTATACATTGTTTTGCAAACCATGCGTAATGAATTTGTAAATTTTGAAATGAATACTTCATTTCTAGATCTGATAAATATTTTGGATTTCTGGGAAATCATACTTATATGTTTGTATGTTTTGGACTTCGATATATAAGTTATATCTTATATATCCCTTTGGTTTTGATATCCTCGGTCGCATGACCGCTGGTTTATGGATTTGATTATACTATATGTATATGTTTTGGAGATGGGACATCTGCGCTACGGGGTACATAGCCTTTAGTATACCAATGATTGAGACAACCCAACTACCAGGGGTGTCGTAGCCATGTTGTCTTGATGAGGCACATGATTTGATATTGATAGAGGCGGGTCCTCATCACATTTATGGCTGGTCCACACATTTCGTGATTGGTGGCAGAATCCACATCACGTTTGTTTATGTCTAGTGATTAGTGCCAGAGTCAACATCATGCTTGCTTTAGTCCCGGATATGCGTTATATGTTTTGACTCAGATTTAAATCTAAATGGATTTTGTTATGCCTACGTGGCAAACTTGGACATTGGAATTTCTAGTAAAGCTACAAAGATTTTTGAATTATGATACAAAATTTTCAGCAAAGGTTTCAAAGGGTTTTTGACTTTTGTTTTGGAGTTTTGGCATAACCTTAAAAGGGTTTTATTTTGGAATCCTCGATAAGATAAAACTTTTCTTTTGAAATGTTTTGCTTTGTTATTGAATACACATAGCTTTGATGACTTTTGGAAATATCCTTGAAATATTTTGGTTTAGCTCCTGAAAGATTTCGTGCATGCTGTTTGCTTTGATTGGAAACGATTTTGAAACGGTTTTTGAATCGCTATTACGTATGTAGCGTGTACATACACACACACACACACATATCTGCATGTAGTATTTTTTGAACTGTTTTCAAAACAGTCTTTGTCAGGCACGTATGAGGCAATCTAGAATGTAGTCCCTCATTGGGTTTGACCCCCTTTCTTTGTTTTCTCCCTGTTTATTATCATCTTGCAGGTGATTCTTATGGACTGCGATCTTTGGGTTTTGATGCTCAGTAAGGTATTCTGACGTTGCAGTCAGTGCCCTTTTCAGCGGACCCCATTCGTATGATTTGTTAGAGGCTCCACACCGAATTCCTGTAGGATTTGTTATTGTTTTTGTTATCGTATCTGTCATTTCAAATGTACTAAAATTTTGAAATATTTTTTGTACTTAATATTATATATGTTTTGTTTTACTAAATGATGTTAAAACCTTTATTTGATTTTATTAGTTAATTGAATATGATTTTGGGTAGAAGTTCTATATATTGAGGCTTGTGCGAGATGGGCCGGTCTCCTATAGACGGTTCGCCTTGTACAACGGTCATGGTCTCGGGAATGGGTCGTGGCAACACACGTCGAAGAGTAAAGGTATTATTTTTTATGAGATTACACTATGAACGTAGAAGCGAACACTGCCCACGTAGTAGAGGCTTCAGCATACGACAAAATCAAGAGTCAATGTACAATGTGATCTTTGAATTTGAATATTCTATGACATAGTCACGTTAAAGACTGTGTCATAGAATGTGCGATGTGATCTTTGAATTTGAATATTCTATGACACAGTCGAAGAGTAAAGGTATTATTTTTGATGAGATTACACTATGCACGTAAAAGCGAACACTGCCTACGTAGTAGAGGCTTCAGCATACGACAAAATCAAGAGTCAATGTGCGATGTGATCTTTGAATTTGAATATTCTATGACAGAGTCACGTTAAAGATCAAAGGTGTGATCTTTGGAAACACATCAACGAGCGTAAAGCTCGGTATAATGCACACAAAACTAAGAACTAAGCGCGTAGAGGAGAGAAATGAGCATAGTAGACACTTGATATCAAGTAGTGACCACTGGATTTTATAAAAAGCACACAGAAGGAGAACACTACATTTTATACTCTGATGGAATCATAGACTATGCATGTAGTACACATGATACGCACGTAGCATAGGCTGACATCAGTAATTTCAGCATTTTGGAACTCTCTCACAACAGTTACTTTGGGATTTACAATAGCTAGTTTTAGGAGAACACCTATAAATAGACGTCCCCAGTCCAAAGGTAAAAAAAAATTAGAGTGCCCAAGCTTTGTCATTTTGATTCTTGATTTTCTCTCATTGTGTTCTTGAGTTCTTACTTACCAACTGAGCTATTAATTTGCTACTTGCTTACTGAGTTGGTGTGAAAATATTGTTTTCAATCTAGGAATACAATCATAATTCAAGCTTTGGTGTTAAAGTTTGATGGTGGAATAGTTTTGCTTTGTTTGGTTCCTTGAAAAACAAAGAGGTTTTAGTTTTCTTGTTTTGGCCAGTGAAAAACAAGGTGTAGAAAGTTTCTTGTGGGCTTGAAAAATAAGAGCTTGTAAACGGTTTACCACCACCCACAAGTGAGGAAGTTTAGTAGATTTAAACTCTCTAGTGAGTTAGAGGAGTAGGCGTAGGTCAAAGAGGACCGAACTACTATAAAAATTGGCCTTTGTTTCTCTATACCTTACTCTCTTTTATTTCATTCTTGTGTGGTAGTGTTTTGAATTAAGATACTATTTTGATTTGCAAAATACTTACAAAGGTTTTCAAATTATTTTTAGCAAGAAATCCAATTCACCCGCTTTTTGAATTGTTATGTTGGGATTACAGATTTCTTTTAAAAGTAAATAGAAAATTTTTAGATCTTATAAATCTAAGTATGAAATAAAATGGTTACAAGATCATTATACTCATTAAATAGCATAAATATAATTAAAATGCAAACAGGTACTTAAGCTCCTATTACAAAATGGTATTGTTAGATTTTTTTTTTAAATAAATAAAGTTTAGATTTTTTGTTGAGATAATTACATATTAGTTTAAAAAACAATGCATTTGTAATTATTAAAAAACAAATAAGGGTGTATTTACAATTATAAAAAATAAATAAGGATATAATAGTCTAAAAGATTTTTTTTCTACAGCCGTACATTTATATATGTTATTATGATTATGATATCTATCACGTAGAATGCACGTGCACACAATGTCGAGTTTATGGGCTCAAGTTTGATCTATGAATGAGCCTAAAAAGGTTGATCAAATATAAACCCAATCTTAGAATGAAGATAGGAAAAACCCTCTTCTTTTTTAAGGACTTATAGTTAAACAAGAGCTAAATTAGTGGCGATAAGCACCTCATGATCTTCTTATCAATGTAAGATATTATAAGATATGACATATCTTTTATTGTCTACTAGGTTCTTCAACTAGTTTCTTGAAGACAAACAACGAATGTGAAACAGAAACATAGAATTTCAAACGTGAATAAAGGAGCATACGTCGACGTGAGAATAAAGATCGAATAGGTCAAAGTCAAATAGACCCCTCTATTGATGGACAGGGATTCAAAGCGTTGGAACAGTGAGTGCAGTATGGTCCCATCAAAATGCCAATTAATTATTTCAAGCCATAACATCAGTCTTATTGCAAAAAGGGATCAAAAAGTGAGATTCATTCGTTGCGCTCATCTTTTTAGCTGATGCCTTCAATCACGACGAAATGATTCCACATATACAGAATCTTCTTTTTTGGTGTTATAATTTGCAACCACGTGATTTCCCTTAGTTATTTTTTTCCCTCAGATTTTCTTCCAAGTGATCTTTTGAACGGTGATAGAGAATTGCAATATTACTCTTTCCAAAAATCTAATTTATATACACATTAAATTTAATTTTACCAAAAAGATGTTACTCGGGGTTGGCATGCTAGTTTTAGATGAAACATTAGAGATTCAAATTCTTAGGAGAAGAGAAATCGCTAATTTTCTAATTTTGAAGAGATTGTCCACTGTTTATAAAAAAAAAGAAGAATTCAATTTTTTTTGTGAAAACTGTATCAGTTTAGGTGAATTTACCTCAATTATAGATGATTTAATAGACTAAAATATGTAATTTGTCAAGCAATTTAACAATCATCTATATAAATATATAAGGTTGATTTTGCCACCTTATTTATCTAATTTTTCAGAATTTTTATTTTTTTTAAATATTTTAATGCTCTAATTAATATCCATAATAAGCTTCTATTTCATCTATAGCTCCAGCACCACATTTGTTTCACTTTGCATCCCATTTTAAATTGCAAAGTCTCTTTAATTTTCATTCAAAAGAAACAGCTAAGAAACTATTTTGTAGGTCCGAAATGGCAATACAAGAGGGAGGTGAATTGGATTTTTAACTTTAAAACTTGTTTAAAAAAACAGATTTGATTGCAATAGTAATAACCAATATGAGTTAAAAGCAAAACAACACAATAAATCAAAGTGCTCAAATAGCTAAAATAAAGAGAGATGAGTTAGAGATATCAAAACCAAGATTTATAGTGGTTTGATTCTTTAAGCCTACATCCACTCCTCAAATTTTCATTGAGAGTTTGAATCCACTATCAATTCCTTCTTCAAGTGGTGAAGGTCACCTCTACATACTATTGCTTCTACAGTGCAAGATTAAACCCCTCAAATACAATCCTTGTTTTTAAGATAAACAAGAAAACTATCATCTCTCTATTACAATGAAATTATCTTTATAGATGAATAGTAAAAGTATAATCTATCACTGTCAAGTAAAAAAAGAATTGCAAGTCAAAGAACACTCTTGAGAGAAATGTGAATGATTTGCCAATAAGAATAAATGAAGGCTTGATGATGTTGGAAACAGATAGCTAGTTGTTAAGTGACCTCTTCTGAAGTGTTTTGCCTCTATTTATACCTTCCCAACTCGTACTAGTCGTTGTAGTTATTAATTTAACTGTTGTGAGATAGAGCAACACTATATTTAATGCTCTGACATAGTGTCTAACTCGAGTAAGTTGTTCTCTAACTCGAGTTATCTGTCAAGTTCATCACGACTGTGAATCAATAACTCGAGCTATCCATGATTATGACCGTTGGGACCACTGACCTTCGACATTTGAACTCTGATTTTGTCAGTCCTAGGTATAGTCATTATGCCTTCAATGATAACTCTAGTTAGTATACATGTAACTCGAGTTATTCTCCATCTTCATTTTTTTGTTGCGTTGAGTTACTCGAGTTATGAACCATGATACTCGAGTTGAATTTGTGCCTCTGATAAGCTGAATGAGCAACTCGAGTTATTGATAAATTTAACTCGAGTTATTTGCTAGCTGGAAAACTCGCGTTTTGCATAAAGTTACTCTAGTAGAGGAGTTTGATCCTGCCTATGATATGCATCTTACTCGATTTAACTCTTCTTGTAACTCGAGTTATATGAATCATGTACAATTCGAGTTAGACATATATTTTACTCGAGTTGAATATTTAGACCTGATGATTGACCTTTATTCGGGACATTTGGTTCATCTGGATAACACATTTAACTCGAGTTATTTCAAAGCTTTACTCGAGTTATGTGAACACCATTCAACTCGAGTTATTTTTCAGATAAATCGTGTTAATTTTTCTTCATAATCGACTCTGTCATTCCAGTTTGCTTCTGGTCTCTGGATTGCTTTGATAACTAGAGTTATCAGTCTTGTTACTCGAGTAAAGTGTTCACGGCCACATTTAGAATGTTAAATATCAAACTTAATTTTGTTCATCATCAAAACCAAAAGGGATCCAAATGTTAACCACCCTTGGTTCAACAATCTCCCCCTTTTTGATGATGACAAAACATGAAATAGTTTGATACTCCTCCTTTGTAAGTGCACCTATTAAAACCATATTTGTTGAAAAAAATTGATCAATGGTTTACCCTTGTCACAATTGTTAGTGCATAGATAAAATAGATCACATTCAAATCATATTCAAACTCTTATTTTCTCCCCCTTTTTGTCATCAACAGAAAAGGCATTAAATAGAACAACAAATTGATCATAAACTCATAAAAGTGAACAACAACATAATCTCATAACATTGAACAAAAAAATAGCAAATTCCACATAAATAGACATACAAATTTTCCAAGAGAATAAACAATAAATGTGCCACATAAAGTCAATTAAGAGAAAGACAAAATGCATAACATGAATGATATGTCATTCCTAATATCCCAACTATGTCATAAAGCCGGTGGTGGTGGCGGTGTAGAGGTAGTAGGAACGACGTCATTGTTAGCATATTGAGCTTCTTTCATCCAAGTCCATATGTCACTAACAAATCCTTTGATCGCCTCAACCGTCTCACTAAGCTTGTCTACTTTCCTCTCAAGCGCCTTAAACTCTTTAACACTTACCGAAGCTCTGGAGGAACTAGCACCACTCAACCCTTTTCTTCTGCTACGGGAAGCACCAAGTGTACGATCAATTGGAGGAGGGATACGCATACGATCTCGAGGAATTGTCAACACGTCTGAATCCAACCTCACGTGGGGAGCAAATATCCAACCTCTATTGTCCGTTTTTATCATTCTTGTATTCCCCAATTTTGTTTTATTGAAGATCTAAGAATGTGGTACCTCCTGATATTCAAACCGAGATAAATCAATACCTTGAGCTTGAAGAATTCGGGTAATGATTGTGCCATAGGTCAGCTCGTCTTTCCTCTTGTTCGACTCATACAATTTCTTGAAAAACTATTTTGTTGATTTAAAAACGCTCTGGAATACTACTTAACTCGAGTTATCAAACTTTTAACTCGAGTTATCAAAGCAATCCAGAGACCAGAAGCAAACTAGAATGGCAGAGTTGATTGTGAAGAAAACTTAGCTCGAGTTATCTGAAAAAATAACTCGAGTTGAATGGTGTTCACATAACTCAAGTAAACCGTTGAAATAATTTGAGTTAAATGTGTTGTGTAGATGAACCAAATGTCCCAAAGAAAAGTCAATCATCAGGTCTGAAAATTCAACTCGAGTAAAATATATGTCTAACTCCAGTTGAACATGATTCATATAACTCGAGTTATAAAAAGAGTTAACTCGAGTAAGATGCATATCACAGGCACGATCAAACTCCTCTACTCGAGTAACTTCATGCAAAACGCGAGTTGTCCAGCTAGCAAATAATTCGAGTTAAATTTATCAATAACTCTAGTTACTCATTCAGCATATCAGAGGCACAAATTCAACTCAAGGATCATGGTTCATAAATCGAGTAACTCAATGTAACAACAAACATGAAAATGAAGAATAACTCGAGTTACATGTATCCTAACTCGAGTTATCACTGAAGGCATAATGATTATATCTAGGACTGACAAAATCAGAGTTCAAAGGTCGAAGGCCAGTGGTCCCAACGGTCATAATCATGGATAACTAGAGTTAATGAAATGGATAACTCGAGTTATCGATTCATAGTCGTGATGAACATGACATATAACTCGAGTTAGAGAACAACTTACTCGAGTTAGACACTATGTCAGAGCATTAAATGTAAGGTTGCTCTATATCACAACGGTTAAATTAATGCCCATAATGACTAGTTCGAGTTGGGAAGGTATAAATAGAGGCAAAACACTTCAAAAGATGTCACTTAACAACTAGCTATCTATTTCCAACATCATCAAGCCTTCATTTGTTCTTATTGGCAAATCATTCACATTTCTCTCAAGAGTGTTCTTTGACTTGCAATTCTTTCTGTACTTGAGAGTGATAGATTATACTTTTGTTGTCCATCTATAAAGAGAATTTCATTGTAATAGAGAGAGGATAGTTTTCTTGTTTATCTTGAAAACAAGGATTGTATTTGAGGGGTTTAATCTTGCACCTTAGAAGCAAGAGTGTGTAGAGGTGGCCTTCACCCTTTAAAGAAGGAATTGATACTGGATTCAAACTCTCAAGGGGAACTTGAGAAGTGGACGTAGGCTTGAAGAGTCAAACCACTATACATCGTGGATTTGATTTATCTATCCCTTCTCTATTTACTCTAGCTGTTTGATCACTTTGATTTATTGTGTTGTTTTGCTTTTAACTCATATTGGTTATTACTATTGCAATCAAATCTATTTTTTTAAAAAAATTTTAAAGTTAAAAATTCAATTCAGCCCCCCCTTGGATTGCCATTTCTGACCTACAATTGGTATTAGAACTAGTTCTCTTGAACTTGGCTTAACATTCTAAGAGAAAAGATCCAAATGGCATCCATGAACAATATGTCTAAGTATGAAGGTTTGTCTATACGGTCATAATTATGGATAACTCGAGTTAATGAAATGGATAACTCGAGTCATCGATTCACAGCCGTGATGAACTTGATAGATAACTCAAGTTGGAGAACAACTTACTCGAGTTAGACACTATGTCAGAGCATTAAATGCAAGGTTGGTCTATCTCACAACGGTTAAATTAATGCCCACAACGACTAGTACGAATTGGGAAGGTATAAATAGAGCCAAAGGACTTCAGAAGAGGTCACTTAACAACTAGCCATCTATTTCCAGCATCATCAAGCCTTCATTTGTTCTTATTGGCAAATCATTCACATTTCTCTCAAGAGTGTTCTTTGACTTGCAATTCTTTCTTTACTTGAGAGTGATAGATTATACTTTTGTTGTTCATCTATAAAGATAATTTCGTTGTAATAGAGAGAGGATGGTTTTCTTGTTTATCTTGAAAACAATTATTGTATTTGAGGGGTTTAATCTTGCACCTTAGAAGCAAAAGTGTGTTGAGGTGGCCTTCACCACTTGAAGAAGGAATTGATAGTGGATTCAAAGTCTCAAGGGGAACTTGAGGAGTGGACGTAGGCTTGAAGACCCAAACCACTATAAATTTTGGCTTTGATCTCTCTAACTCATCTCTCTTTACTCTAGCTATTTGAG
The DNA here is from genome assembly GCA_948243855.1 of Flueggea neowawraea. Taxonomy (NCBI): domain Eukaryota; kingdom Viridiplantae; phylum Streptophyta; class Magnoliopsida; order Malpighiales; family Phyllanthaceae; genus Flueggea; species Flueggea neowawraea. Next base: position 15,303 of record CAODLS010694702.1, read on the forward strand.
CACTTTGATTTATTGTGTTGTTTTGCTTTTAACTCATATTGGTTATTACTATTGCAATCAAATCTGTTTTTTTAAACAAGTTTTAAATTTAAAAATCCAATTCACTCCCCTCTTGGATTGCCATTTCGGACCTACATGTTTAGTTGACAAAATTTTCTATTGTTTTCTAGAAAATTAGAAAATAGAGATAAAAAATAAAAAAATTGTTCAAAATTTTTTTTATTAGCAAACATATTTTCTAAATGTTTGAAATTTTTAAAAAATAGAAACAAAACAAAAAATAGAAAACATAAAAATAATATCTCAACTAAACATAACCTAAACATTTTTTGTTTTTCTTCCAAAACGTTACATACAAAAGAAAGAGAAGCTTTTGTTACTACCTTTGTTGGTTTAAATTAATGGTGCCAAAATAATCTCTTTACGTAGATGGCCATATGTTTTCGTTTGATTTTTTTATTAATCTCTACTAATATGAGGCAAATTCACATGATTAGGCCCTCCATTAAAAGTTTGTAGTTTTTTTAATCTTCTTCTCCAAAAAGATTTTTTTTCCTTCATTCATGATATGTTTGTCTTCCTAAATGTTACCCTTTTCTGCTAACTCTCTAATTTTTAAGTAATGCTACAAGTAGTGTCGGAGCAGGATTTGGTGCAGATGGGGGCTGTCACGACCCGTTTCTAGATCACAAACGGCGTACGAGGCGAACCGTTTATAGGAGCCCAGCTCATCCCGCACAAGCCTCGGATAATCAGATTCACTACCCGAAAAATCATTTATAAAACACACGTGTATAAATGAATACGAAAATATACATATAACTATAAACCCAAAATATAATCATATACATATACAAAAATATGATAAGTCCAAAAATAATTACAAATCATATATGAGTATACCAATGCCCAAAATCAAAATACAAAACCCAGTAACCCATAAGCATTCGGTACGGAGCCCTAAAAAAAAAGAGCCCGAGCAAAAGGGCATCAACTAACCAATCAATGATGCCTCACTGAGTATCTGAATACCGGATGGTTGCTGAGTCAAATAACATCTCAAAACTTTTAAGGGAGGGGGTGAGAAATCTCAGTGAGGGGTGACACTCCATATCGCCGCATGTGTGCATTACACAGACCGTTTTGAAAATGTTTCACAAATACGACATGCGATATACTGAATACACACACATATATATATACACTCTAAGTATATTCTATCTCGAAAACTCATTTCTAAAAGTGTTTGCACCCTCAGCAAATAACATACAACACATAAAAGATCTAAACTTATATATACATATATAAGTATACTGAGTAGATGATAGGGACAAAACTGAACTGATGTGGACTGAGCCGCCTGATGTAAACCGATGTGGCAACGCCACCTGATGTAATCTGATCTCGTGTGTTTGTGCTCGACACACGGGTTACCACCTACACTGGTAACTGGGCCTTAACTGACCAATGGTATACCATAGGCTACGCATAACTGTCGTAGTTAGAGTGTCTCAAATCAACTGAATATATATATCATATACTAATAGCAAACACATGCATAGATAACTTATACGGATACTGATAGGAAACCAATACTGATAGCAGAATTATTACACATAATCAGATTTATTATAAGTTCCATTTATAATTAGTCCATTTTACAGATATGGTATGAACACAGGAAAAACATATAATTTTTGAAAGACACAGCCTATGTGTCTGAAGCTACTACCACACTCACCTGGTGGTTGCGCGGAACTCCAATCGAGCACCACTTGTACCTGGCTGGTCGTGCTGACAGGCACAAGAAGCTGGACAAATAAATCATATCCAATGATCGAATAGGGTATGGGTATTGTGGCGGTACCGAATGTACGCATGCAATGCAAATGCCATCTAATCCTCGACGGCGTCGAAAACTAAAAATATGCCAACTCTCAATCCGATCAATGCCCAACTGATCGATCACTCTTATAGACTAAAATCAATCTCCTGATAATGGATCTAACACTTATAATGACAACCAAACTCAGAATCATCAAGATTCTTCACTCACATTTTTCGACCTCACACACCCAAAATGAATGATTCGTTCAAACACAAATCCCAACACAAATTAACGCATTCCTAACTCATATTTGACCTTATACAATAGAAAGATCATAAGTTTCTACCAGAAAATCATCACAATCCAAATTCCTAGCTCGGAATAAACCCATTTCGTTCAAACCAGAAATCTCCCAAAACTGGAGTTAAAATTCCATGCTTTCAACCTTAAACATCCTTAAACTAACAATATTTAACTCCCCTAACCATGGAAAGAACAGATCTAAACCAAACATCCATTTTTGGAAAAACCCTAGATGTGTGAATGCAAAACAGGAAGTGACAGAAGGAAGAGATTAACAATCATTTCTTACCTCAAGGAAGCAAAATGATGGATGAAAGAGCACTGAGAGAGAAAGGGAACTGATCTCTGGAGTTATTTCGGTGGTTGAGAGGAGTTATGGAAAAAATAAAAGGTGGGTGGGTGTTTTTATAAACCCACAGATCTGATATGTGGCATCCCACTTAAACCGTCTAGAAAAGCCTCATCTATGCACGTTGTCCCTATTTTACGCTCGTTGAATAAGGTCTATGTGCATAGAAGAAACTTTAGCGTGCGTACACGGCCGACCTGATGCCCTTCCCAAATTCTCAGATCCACAATCAACTTGCGTTCTACCTCCTGCATTGCAACTAGATCATCTCTCTCATTCACGATCCAAACCCATATGAAGAACAACGTGCGTAGTGCTCTCCAATGCACGTAGACGTGCGTAGAAACTTCACTATCCACCTCAAACATCGTTCTACGAGTCTAGAATCCATCTTTAGTGCACGTAAACGGTTTGCCTGCTATCGGCTTGCATCCAGAAGGTCATCAATTCGCATAGAACATTCTCCAACGCAAACATTAAACACATCCAGGGTCCAACTACAACCACGTCTACGCGCACAGTACCACGTACAACGTACGTAGTTGACCTCCAGCACATCCTATGCACATAAATCCATCCTTTTAAGGCATTTTTTGACTTAGGATCATCAATCCAACATCTCTGGAGCCAATCCAACACCAAATCTGAAAGGAACGACACACGAACCTCGTTAAACACCACAAATCATCACAAAATCAAATTGGATCCTACACAGGACCTAACCGTAACAGACGAGGTATTACATACTCTCCCCTCAAAAGAAATTCATCCCTAATTTCCACGCATCTCGACTGAAATGACTACAGAAAATTTGGTGTACCAACCAATACCCTAACCAAACGTAAGTCTCCCAAAAGACTCATAACCCCAAATCTCAACTGATCACACGTAGAGACTAACATAGTCTCCCTAATGCACAACCCTCGTGATTCCATATATACCGATACGAACTATTGAATCCATATAATGCCAAAAATATGCAAAACTAAAAATGCCAAATATGCATGAGCAAAAATAGAGACAGAAAATGCTGACCTAAAGATCTGCAGAGTCAAACAGATGCGGGTATCTACGTAGCATCTCCTCATCGGCCTCCCAAGTAGCCTCCTCAACTGAGTGATGCCTCCAGATCACCTTCATTGACACTACCTCCTTGCTCCTGATTCTCTTGATCTGCCGGTCAACAATCCTCACTGGAACCTCATCATAGAACAAGTAAGGTCTCACATCGACTGACTATGGTGCCAAGATATGGGATGGGTCAGAAACATACTTCCTCACAAGTGAAATATGAAACACCGGGTGAATAGAAGCAACCTGAGGCGGTAATGCCAACTCATAAGCCATGGCTCCCACACGGCCGATGATCTCAAACGGAGCAATGTATCTCAGGCTTAACTTACCCATCTTCCCAAATCTCATTACACCTTTTATCGGCGATACCTTAAGAAATACATGCCACCAACAATGAACTCCAAATGTTTACTGGTATGCTCTTCGGCCTACACCTAAAGACTAAGGCAAGTGTACCTATCGCCTATAGCTAGTGGACCCTTGAGTACCTAGTGTCGTATCCTACAGAAACTAAGATTACTAGCTACTTACTCTTTCTCTATTTTCCAGCCGGCAAAATAAATGATTTCGAATCTATAAAATAAACAAACTAAACAATCGCAAACTCAAATTAAACAATAGAGCAAACGATGGGAGAATGACACCTAGACGCTGAATCCCCCTAGACCGAATTAAGTGACAAGGACTCGTTATTCAAACAATCATTCAGGCAATTGGACCGTGGAAATTCCTAAGGTATGTTAACCTCTCTCTCGAGTTAGCTAATGCCTAACGACTAGATTGATTAACCAAAATCTCTTCCTGAATTAAAACTCCTACCGTTTCTTTAACACTTTGCTCTATGAATTTAGGGTTGACCCTAATCCGGAGGATTTATGTCGACCTATTTCTAGGTTTGCATGCAACTCCTCTCAATTATGAATGTTCAATAGCACACATAATCTTTCGATTGCACATGAACGAAACAATATTGTAATCGAAAGGTCAACAACAATCAATTCAACAATACGCAATATAAATCATAATTGAGTCACAATCCACAAATCAATTGAATGAATAACACAATCTCAACATCACATAATCAACCTAGGGTTCATCATATCTATGTGCACCAATTTTTTTAGTTCATAGCTAAAGAGAGATATACAACAAGATCAAAGAAAAATCTAGAGAGAGAAGGAAAACGCATGATTGAATCCTCCAATTCTTCATGAAATCTCGTCATTCTTGATGCCCAATGATGTTCTCCTTTGTTCTCTATGTTTTCTAGCCTCTAATGATGTATTTTGTGTCTCCAAGTTGGCTTCCCTTGAATGAATGTCGAAACCCACTTAAATAGGCGATTTAGGGCGTCTGAGGTAAGACACGGGCACGGCCACGGCCGTGCCCAAGCAGCCCCCGTCTGTGTCTTCAAAAAATACTCAAATTCGCGGCTTACCATAAGACATGGGCATAGGATTCTATCCGTGTCCATCGCCCTCTTATCCGTGTCTAAGGAAAGCTATATGTGCCCGTCGGTTTAAGGCTTCCAGTGTATTCCACGATCTCTCCCACAGCTGTGCCTCATTCCATGGGCATGTCCACAGCCATGGAAGACCATTTTTGTCTGTGGAGCTTCAGTTTTCCTCGGTTTTGCATCTTCAAGCCTTCCCACGGCCGTGTCTTGCTTCCATATGACCATGTCCCACTCCAAAGGCCTCAAATGTCATCATTCAAGCTCCATTTCGACTTGCTTTCCTTCGATTCATGAAGACAACGTCAATAAACCTGAAAATCACAATATAAGACGTGAAAGTACCAAAACTAATGACAAACGCTCAATTCGTATTCAAAACAATATAACTCAATGCTCATAAATACGTATAAATATGTGTTTATCAAACTACCCCACACTTAAGCTTTTGTTTATCCTTAAACAAAGAAAGAATTAACACAAAGGAAAAACATTTCAATCAAATTCTCTCAACGGTGGCAAAGAACTTCACATTAGATGTCAACAAAAATAAACTGAGTAGCGGAGAATCTAAGAGATGCATACATCACTAGTCAATCCAAATCGGGGTCCTAAACCACACATTAGTTAGAGCTCAAAGCCAAAGTAACCAATTTGACTCGATCACCCATTCAAGTCATAAAACATTAAAGCATAAGACATCTATGGGAAAATTTGATAATAAACACATTTTAACTGTATAATTCAACATTTTGGCTTGCATTACTACAAACTGCTCACTTATTATGAGTGTTCCTAGTTACTAGGACAACCCTTTGTGGCAGTGCTTTGCATACTCATGTCTAAGACGGCAGAGTAAGGATCGAACCATATCTACTTGTCCTAGTTTAGGTTCAAACAAACCAATAAACTTTAATTTTTGTTCATTTTGTTCAATATCATGCCCGCATTCAGTCAACCATTTCGTTTATTAAGTAATGATTTTAAAGAGTGAGAAAGACAATGCACTTAAATTTTTCATTGTCCTCAATGCAAAGAATTAAACATATAAAACAAAAGGGAAAGAAATAAATTAGAGAGTTCTGGAACTTCCCGGGAATTATGTCCCCAAAGATGAGTCATGGTGGGAATTGCATCCAAGCTGTGAGAGTCCTTTGCAAAACACGAAAACAACTAAAACAAAATAACATACTAAAGTAAAACAAAATTTGAAATTGAAAAAAAGCTAAAGGAAACAAAATGAAAACTAAATTCAACTAAACCAAACTTGGGTTGCCTCCAAGAAGCGTTTCTTTAACGTCATAAGCTAGACGTTATTGACTAAGGAAAAACAGAAAAGAAACGAGACCAAACGAGAATAATAAAAGAAAAAAAAATATAAATAAAATGGCTAGACTAATATAGTTCAATCTTTCCTAATATCCTAATCCCTAGGAACGGCACCAAAAACTTGGTATGCTCTTCGGCCTACACATAAAGACTAAATGAAGGGTACCTATTGCATATAGCTAGTGGACCATTGAGTACCGAGTGTCGTATCTCACAGAGATTAAGATTACTGGCTACTCGCTCTTTCTCTATTATCTAGTCGGAAAAGTAAATGATTTTGAATCTATAAAATAAACAAACTAAACAATCGCAAACTCAAATTAAATGATAGAACAAACGATAGGAGAATGGCACCTAGACGTTGAATCCCCCTAGACCGAATTAAGTGACAAGGACTCGTTATTCAAACAATCATTCAGGCAATTGGACCGTGGAAATTCCTAAGGTATGTTAACCTCTCTCTCGAGTTAGCTAACGCCTAACAACTAGGTTGATTAACCAAAATCTCTTCCTGAATTAAAACCCCTACCGTTGCTTTAACATTTTGCTCTATGAATTTCACTATTAGGTTTGACCCTAATCCGGAGGATTTATGTCGACCCAAAGAAATAAATCATCAAACCACAACAACCCACTCAAATTCATCAATTTCCAACTCTAATATACCAAGATATAACAAGAACAACTCCAAACCTAACTAGAA
>CAODLS010694710.1:0-17952 GCA_948243855.1 Flueggea neowawraea
ATGAATTATCCATCTTAACCAAAAATTTGTGACCAATTAGATGGAAACTAAACTTCTTGAGCCCATTCTTTATAGATAAGATTTCCTTGTAGATTGTGTGATAGTGCTTTTTCGCATCAGAGAATTGACCGTTGGTATGTCCACAATATTCTCGTGCTCCTTTGTCATCTTCTTCTAACAATACTGCTCCCCAGAATTCGTCGATTACATATGTCTGCAAAATTCTCTTTCCAGTATTGGGAATATTTAAAGGTGAAGGCTTTTAACAAAGTTTCTTTAGTTCCCAGATAACTGTTTTTTGTTTAGTGCTCCAAGGTGGGGCATTTTTCTTAAGTATCTTTGAAAGTGCACTGGTGTGTTGCGCAACATGTGGCAGGAAATTCCTGACATAATTGAAAATGCCAATAAAAGATTGGATCTCTTTTTTGGAGAGATTCTCATCAGGGAACTGGGCTAAACCCTCTACTAAATAAGGCCCAATTTGATAACGTCCATTTTCGAAGATAGAACCAAGGTGCTCGATCCTTGGCTGGACCAAAATAATTCCTGCAAAACATGATCTTGTATTTATTAGCTAGTTCAAAGAATTTCTCAAGTAGAACTTCATGGGCTTTGTGGTCTTCTGAGAACAGAAGAATATCATTCATGTATACCAGGGCCGAATAGATAATGGGCTCAAAGATTCTTAAACATAGCCTTTTGAAATAGTGACGGAGTGACCTTAAGTCCAAAAGGCATAACTTTCTACTGATATTGGGTTGTTGGAATACAGAATGTCGTTGTCTGGATGAATTCCCAATTGCTAGAAACCTGCTTTAGGATCAAATTTTGAAAACACACTTACTTTATAGAGATGAACGTGTAATGACTGTATCTTTGGAAGAGGAAATTTATCATCTTTGATAAAAAAAAATTAAGAGGCTTGTAGTCAATGACAAGTCTTTTTTTTCTCTAATCTATTCACTCCTTTTGTTGACATAGAATACTTGACATACCCAATCACTGGTTTTTGGTTCAATTAGGCTTTGTTGTAAAAATTGTAAACATTCTTCTTTTGCTAGGGCAAGATTTGATGGCATAATTCCTGGATGTGTCACCTTGGTGGGGTTAATGCCTTCATTCTTCTTAAATGACAATTTAACAAAGAAATCAGAATTCTTCCATAGATGTGAAGGATGAGTGAAACTGGCATGACTTTCAAAAAATAAATGATTGAACTTATTTACCAATGGATGTTCAGCATCTTATGCAATGAAAAGGGTCTGAATTGTTGTATAAGGCTTAAAATACCTTTTGAAAAAAAGCCTTGTGTTGCCTATTTTGAGATTTTTTAATTGGATGATGACGTCAAAACCAATTAAAACATCTTTGCTTGGGAGGTCAGTACCAACCACCTTGTTCCATATAATGGTTCCTAGTAAAATCTGGATTCCAATGGGGTACTTTGAGACATAATTGGTGGTGAAGAGCTTTCCGCTAGCTGCTGCAAAATGATTAGACTGTTCTTTCCACATTCCAGGGAGGATTTTGGGGTTGATCATTGTCTGAGCTATTCCTTTGTCAATGAATCCAATGATTTTGATTGGAATATCATATTTTGACCTGAGAATTTCAATCTCCGTATGAGAAACTGTAAATGTCTGGGCTACAAGACATGGGAAAACACCAAATGTTTCATGATAATGAGTTGAGACCGTGTCATCTGAGTCGAAAGACTCATCTTCTTCATCTGAGAATAACACTGTGAAAACAGTGTTGTTTGGATCAAGATCACTGCTCTGTTATGAAAAAACTGATTCTAGGTCTTCTTCTGAATCAAATGGTGGAATCTTCATCACCTGCTGGATAAACTTGGCAGATTTTTCCTTATTGGGACAATTTTTTGCATAATGTCTCTTTTATTCGTAAATAAAACAATGATCAGACTTCTTATTGGAGTTCTTCTTTTTGAAAGATCAAAAACCTTACTTATTCCATCTTCTTTTTAAGCCTTTCTAGTTTCTCTTCTTAGAAAACTGTCTTTTAGAATACTTTCTCCAATGTTTCTTCTTTTTTTTCGATTTTACAATCACAGTCTTTCTCATTGCATTTGATATGCAAATAAGATTTGCTGTAAGCTTTTTGAATCTGGGTGTTTTGGGAGAACATTTTAAAAAACTTCTTCTGCTCACACATCTTTACTAGGGCTTATTCAACATATTGAAACAATTCTCCAAGGCCATGATTAGCAATATCTTTTCCAGAGACTGAGATTAATATGTTGATTTTTAGATGGAGCTCATCCGGAAAAGAAGCCATAAAAATTTCCATGAGTTCTCTACTATTAAAGCCACTGAGTTGGTAATAAATTCTAGACATTCTCCGATAATGTAGGTTTAGATCCTTCATCTGCAAAGAACAACATTCTCCGATAGTTGCAACTGCTGCTTCAGGTGCGACTTTAATGAACTGGATTCTTCTTAAATCTCTAAGAGAGTCATACCAATCTCTCATTGATCCAACAAATCTGGAGGCTAATTCTTTCAAGATAACCACTTTACTATATCCTGGTTTTGATAGTTGTAAATCAATCCATGCTTTGATTTCCAGCATGTGTTCCCTTCTTTTCTTGATAGGGATATCATCAAAGGTAAACCACGGACCACCTTTGGGTTTTGGGGTTTGTTCATCATCTCGGTGTAGAGAAAATTCTATTCTTTCATCTTCCTATTGAAAATAAGCATTAGTATCCATATCAATTACCCGAGATGTTTCTCTTTGATCCGTTTGAGATCTTCCTTCTGGCATTGGATCTACCATGAGAATAGCAATAATATCTACCTAATTTTCTCCTGAATTAGTGGAAAAGTTTGAAATAGAATCATATGTGGAATTTTTCAAACTATTCTCAGTATTATTATATCCTGAACTTGATTCTCCTGAACTAAATTCTGGAACATAGTATGAGTCTTCAGAGCTAGATTTGTTCATGTCAGAGGATGAATCTAATTTTGATGATAACTATTAGTTTTGCAAAAGGATTATGGGATTCAATATCATAAGGATCCTGGGAATCTTGAAAATATGAGGCCATAAACTCGATAGGAGGCTTGTCTATTGGGAAACGAAGAGAAGAAGACAAACGCATGTGCTTATCTCTATGCTTTTCCTTCTTCTTTTATTTTTCTAACTTTCTTGCTTCCTCATAAGCTTCAAAAGTAGATGAAGCAAGTGGAACTACATATTTTCTTGCAGAGACCATAAATCATGTTGACGGAGGTGGTTCTGTAGTACTCCTAAACAAGTTAGGAGGGAAATCAAACAATTAGGGCCTTTTTGGAGGCTTAAATAGAGGAGGATTTCTTAGATCATCTTGCATGCCTTTCAATTGCTACTTGAAATCCTTCAATTCATCTTCTTTTTGGTTAAATGATGGACCAAATTGATTATTGATTGTCATCTTGCCTAAAACCTTCTTAAGCTTAGAAATTCTCTTGTGTACCTCCTGATGGAGATCTTGTATCCCCTTACTAACATGATCCAGTTTAGAATCATGTTTTTTGACAGCATGAAGAATCCTGTCTAGCTTCTCATCTTGACGAATCAAATGGCATTTTTGTGCAACATGGCTACTTGTTTGTCAATTTATAACTTCTTCAGCATTTGATAATGGCTCCAAAAAACATAAGGTTTCATTGTAGTTAACTTTGTGTAGGGTCAAAAAGGAACTCTATGATTAGAAGTATACAGAGTCAGAGGAGGATATTCACTGTCATAATTGACATCTAGCAGTTTGGATGAGGATGAAGCCATAAAGCATGAAATTACAGAAGCAGCTGGAATGGGTTCTGAACAAGGGTTAATCTTTTTAGAATCTTCAAAGCTTTATGGTAAATGGGAAGAGGAAATCTCTTTTTCCATTCCTAAACAATTTTCTCATCACCCTTCTTCTTGGTTTCATTTGAGATTTCGATCCATGGGGAGGAACCATCATCTAGATCAAAAGATTTACTGGGAGGTCTACAGGATGGTCGTTTCGAATTCTTTCTTCTTCTAGATTCTCTAGGGAAATCATCACCACAACAAAGACAACATTCTTTACACTAATTTGGGTCAACATCCCAAATGAAATGACCATTTATTCTATCAGTGTAGATTGGCTGGCCAGAGAGTTCAAAATGAACAATAAGAATCTTTCTATCAGCTAAAACTGGATGAAGCATGACAATGGTCTTGAAGATTGGTAAACCAGAAGTTGAACTTTCTAGTTCTTCCAAATTCTTATAAATTATCTAGACCGTCTCATCTTTCCATCGATGGAACATATAGTCTTGGGACTGTATTGGCTTTTCAACTGTCCTGATCTTTTCATAATTGGTAAGCCAAGAAGTTGGAATCAACTTCTTCAAAGTTTTCTGATCCATTTGTTTAGGAGCTTGGACAATTGTGGGAACCTTGTCTGCTGTCTCAGAGAAAACATACAAAGCATCAGTGGATCCATAACCGTTAAGATTAACTACGTGATCTTGGACTCTATAGCAGATTTGATGGTGAAGAGTGGTTATAAGAGAAGAAGACACATAAATAACTCCTGTAATCTGGATCTGCACCTTCATACAACTTGATATGTTGGGGTCTCTCAAGGAAATCACAAAGTTAGGATAAAAGTTGAGCATCATACTTATAACATTTAAATTTGTCATAACATAACCGATTACTGCATGTTGATACACTAAGACTCTGGTGTCTAAGAGTGCAAGTCTATCAGTGACTGGACATCCCTTCCTTCCATTATGAGTGAGCATCAATTTGATTGCACCCCAATAGAAATGAGTATAAGCTTCTCAAAGAGACTAGTTAATAAGAGACTGAGGGACTTCAATAGTAACATATTGTTTTGATTCAGTAGATTGCAAAGGACACTGATCTAAGTTAGGGCTAGTCTTCTTCTATTAAGGAGTTGGCGAATTGAAATGGCACGTTTAGGTTTTTGGTATATACAGTATTGACTTATCAAAGGTTGAAAAGATGAAGTGATATGAGCACCTTTTGGAACATAAGAATATTCTACAAGTATTTCTAGTTTACTGGTTTCATATGATCTAAAAGAAAGCGAAGAAGTAAGTTGGATGATTTCTGAAACAGGGTTGGATAGAGTGTTTGAGGCTGAAGTTGAAGCTTCTGTGTGGGTATCCATGGTAGGGTGTTAATTATCTTCTTGCTATCCACAAAGAAAACTGGAAAAAGGAACTAGATCTTCCATTATGGTACTGGTCATTACTGAGTAATAGTATCAAAAGAACAGATCCCCAAAGTAAGTCATATATAGAGAGACACAGTGAAATGAAAATAGTGTGAGATACGTTACTCAGTAAGGTGATCTTAAATCAGGAAAGACACAGTGGAACGGGAATAGTGTGAGATACGTTGCTTAGTAAGGTGATTTTAAATCAGAAGAGAAGCTATAACTGTTAAATATTTAAAATTATCGTGAAATTTTATAATGTTATAATTTTGTTTATAATTCTTTCATGAACTAAATATATTATTTCTTTCTCCTAGAGAAATGTATAGATTCATTAAAATAAAAGATTTTAATTTATATATTATCAAATTAATCAAGTGAATACATATGCATGCATTAAATTAACCCAATATAACTAATATCATCATAATTTGATTGAAAGTATTAAATCACCATTAATTTTTATATCTGATTCTTCATTTTCAAAAAGCCTAATACGTTAATATTTTGCTAGTCCATTCTAAATCACCTACCAACTACAAATTTATATATTAAATTTATAAACCAAATTTTTCATCATAGCATTAAATTTATATAACTATATTTATATGTGGAATAATATATATTGATTTAAATATATATATATATATATATGGATACATATAATAATTTATTTTTGTTATGTAATTATTGATTTTACAATTTTTTTTATATTATATTACAAAAAGGAAAAAAGAGAACATATTTAAAAAAGTCGTCACATGTCAATCAATTAAAACGTCACTCGTCAAAACCTTGAAAAAATTATCAAACTATATATATATATATGTGTGTGTGTGTGTGTATTGATATTGATATTGAAGTAGCCGTTTTCATTAAAGACATTAAGAAATAACACATCTCATATTACTTGTCAATCAATTGAGAAGCCACTTGTCACAAATTTAGAAAAAAGTTCTAGTTATTATATATATATATTAATTCCCAAAAAGTGTAATTTATTGTCTTTGATAAAAAACCTGCACGTCCCATAAGTTAGTTGAAAGTAGTCAATAATACATTTATTATTATTAGATTTAAATTAATCATACAAGAAAAACTAATGAAAAAAATATTTATTTATATTACATAAATATATTTTTATGAGAAATAAAACTATAGTTAATTGTTCACACAATTCTATAATAAAGACTAATTTTTAAAATTTAACGAAAATTAATTTCTTTAATTAAATAAAAATATTTTTGTATATAATATATTTTTAAAATCTTAAAAATATAAAATATTATTTCTTACTTCTATAAAAATTGATTTATATAAAATAATCAAAAAATTATTTATAAAATAATTTATAAATTTTAGAAACAAATAAAAATTTGTGAGTAAATAATATTTTAAAGATATATTTGTAAATTTTTATTATAGGCACTAAGAAACTTTAACTTTCTTACTCCCCTTTAGGAAGTTACTTTTCAAAATTAAGGATAAGTCAAGCAGTTGATTTCTTGAGAAGTTCAATTTCCTTTGTTCAACTAAGCAAATGAAATTTCTGTATTTCTTGAGAAGTCGTATTTTCTCCATCAACTCACCACCAAATAAACAAGCTCTAAAATAATAGTTTCAATGATTGCAGGAGTTTTTATAACCTATCTTATCAAAATATAACATTTCCTTATGAAGATATAACATTTTTGTATTAAAGTTGGAGGCACTTCTAATAAGTAATTAATTATCCTAGTATAGAATTTATTAAGGAGATCCAATATTCGAGGAATACTTCACATTTGTCGCTTATATTCACCCCGTAAATTTGTAGCAGGTGAAATCACCTATTACACTTTTAAATTTGTACCCAATTTGAAGATATAAAATTGGGCCTAATAAATGTGAATCTCCTGAATTGTTAAGCTTCAGGCAATAAACCTCTTTAACTTTGCAAATGGTTACGCACCCCTAAGCTTTTAAAATGGAACCACAAAACCCCCCTAGATAGCACTATTAAAAGGGCACATGCTGTGTTTGAAAATTACACGTCTGACATGGACGAAAAAATGCCAACTCGTCATTAAAAGGATTGTCACTTGTAAATTTGTAATGCAAAGTCAGTTTCAAATCAAGATAAACCCAAACCCATCTCTTTGCTATTCAAACCAACCAAACCAAAACCATCTTCAAACTAAACCATTTGGCCAACCCCAACCACCCAATCTTCTCTCTCATCTGCATCTTTCTATCCTCTCTTCCTCTCTCTTTCTTTCACTTTCACTTTTTACTCTCTGTCTCTCTCGTACAACTCCTCCTCCTCAGATCTGCCACCATTCCTTCCACCACCACAATGAACTCCTCCCACTCCTCTCCGCCTCGCCACCCCTGTCAAGCCCATCAAGAGGAAGACTCCGCCCTCTTCCCCATCGATCTCTCTTTTTCATCGCCGTTGCATGTCAGGGAGATCGCGATCTGAAATCGAAAATGCGATTTCATATCGCGATCTAGAACAGCAGAGGGGCAGACAACGGGCGTTAAGGCTGTGTTTATCTTTTGATCTGGTTGGAAAATAATTTTTGTAATGAATGTCTCAGCAATGTTTATTTTTGATATGGGTTGTGTTTATTTTTCGTAACCGAATTGTTTCATCATTGTCTCAGCAAATTGTTTGGTCAATGTTTTTAACACTTCCTCCTCGTGTTTGCAATTGTTTTCTAGCACTCTGTAACCAAAAACAAATTCATCTTTTACCGGGAAAGAAAATAAGTTTCATTTGAATAATCTGTTTTTATTGTTTTTCTAGTTTTTGATGATTTTTGTTTGAAAAAAGAACTTCAAAAATAGATGAAAAATCATTAATGTAAGCTGTGTGTGGATGGATTTATAATTTTTTGGAAAGAATCTTTGGAAATTTGTTTCTTGATGAGGAAGGAGAGCTGTTTAAGAACCTAACCAGTGTCACATCTCATCTGTTAGCAAGCGTTCGTGTTTGAGTGTCATGCTTGCTGCTGATCACTCCATCCAGAACTAGCGCTGCTTTGTAAAGTTAAACGACAAACTCCACACAAAACAGCGCGGCACACCGGGAGCTCTGTTAATCAGAAATTGCAATTGGTTGTGTGAGTGTTTGATAGATTTGTTCGATTAAGAGAAACAAATGATAATTTATCCACGCTTTTTCCTTAGCCAATCCTATCAGACAATCAATTCGCCATAACAGGGACCCTCGGAAAAGAGAGAGGGAGAGAGAACCGAAATTTTGTGAACCGAAATTTGGAAATAAGTTTGGGTTAGTGTTGTTTGGGTGGGTTGGGTGAATATTGGTTTGAGTGAAACATGAGTGGGTTCTAAAGCTCTGACACGCTTCCAACGTTTGAAACGCAAACATAGTGCCATGTCAATTGGTTAAGGGGTTTTCTGCTGTCACTTTGCAAGTTCAGGGGTGCGTAAATTATCCGAAGCATGATGGTTGAGGGGTTCATATGAAATAGGCCTATAGAATTGTTTTTTACTGTTTAACCTGTTGCTGCATGAAATAGTTTCTCCGTCCGAAAACGAAAACAAGTATGGATTTTATGAATGGGAAATACACACGAGGGATTCACTTGCGGCCAATTGTGTCGTCACTATCCCATCTTTTAAAACCCAAATGTGCGTGTCTTCATCATTTTCCAAACTTCACACTTGATTTGAAGTTTGTACAGTTGTACTACGCCTCCAAAGAAAAACATGATTTACATTTTTTTCGCCGATTCAACAGTATCATAAATCGTAATGACTTTGGTCTTTATGTGATAAAGAAGTCAAAGATCCATGATTTCTTGAGGAAAACCAAGTGACTTCGTTGATTTCTAATTCTAAATTATGCTCAAAAGATCAGTTAATCAGAAGAAATTAATTGAAGCGATGATTCCAAGTGAACCCAGAATAATTCTTTTGTTGACCTGTGACTGTGATAATGAAAATATAATTTGAAGAGGAAAAATCATTGCTATTCGTCATTTTTTTTAATACTGCACAAAGTGTACCAAAAGCAGGGTGGGAAATCTCCATAAATTATAAAAGAATTTACAAATCGCAACATGAAAATGTTTATTATGTCCACCATTTTATAGATTTGTTTAATGAAGTATCAAATATTGTGGTAGAATAATACAATTTCTTCTCCGAAATTTTGGATTTGAGTTATAAGCGAATTTTGCAAAAGTAAACATATTCTCGTAACAAATAAATACCATCATCAATTCGAAAATTAAAAAGAGAGAAAAATACTCCAAACTATAATAAAAAATCAAAGATATAATTATGAAATTAATTAAAGTGGCGGGGTGTCAGCGGTAGTAACAGTATGTGACGAGGTGATAGAGGTAATTAACAAGAGAATGTTCAAAGTGTTGATTGCGCCACGAAAACAAAATTCCAAAATCTAATCTAATCACATTAATTGCTGTTGCAAGAACAAAATAGTCTCATCGTTCCATAAGCTCTCCAGTGACTCTGATAACATACTTGGGTGCTCCATTCCTTGTTGCCCGTACCAACCCCAACTACCCGATTCATCATTCCCCGGGTACCAATTACCTGACCCACTTTGCATTCTATCCGAATAATATCCACTTGCTGGGTTCTCATTTTGGCATTGATCAGTTAAGCCTGACATGGCATTCCCTGAGACCTGCGAGTCGAAAGAATCCGAAGAGAACCCGGATAGCTCCGGCATAAAATTTGGGTCGGACCACTGGGATCCGAACTCACTTGTAAGCATGGTCCGATTGGACAGATCGCTGTATTCGGCCTGGTTATTGGTAGAGGAAGAATTGGGTTGATCGGAGGTGGATTCGGAGGCCCGGATCCGCTCCATGATTCGGGGCATCCAGACATAGCGCATGGCATCTCTGAATTGCTTGCTATTCACATCACATTTAAGTTGCTTTGCCTGCTTCTGTACTCTTGTCCTCCAGTAGTTCTTTATCTCATTATCGGTTCTTCCAGGCAAGTATTGAGCGATTTTCGACCACCTTCAACAAAATTTTCACCAACCTTATTAGATGAATTGAAAAAAATGGAGAGGAGGTTTAAAGTTATAATGGATGAGCCAGTGATTTATTGATACTGGATTCGTTTCGTGTTAGGGGCAAATAAAACGACTATCAAAAGAAGATGTTTGAGGTTGGATCATATAAATAGTACCTGTTGCCCCAACGAGAATGGAGTTCAAGAATCAAGAGTTGTTCTTGAAGGGTTATGTTCCCACGTCGAACATCTGGGCGCAAGTAGTTCAACCATCTTAATCTGCAGCTTTTACCAGTTCGTTTCAGTCCTGCAAACATAATCTAAACATCATCAACTGAATTCAGAAACAAGAATCTTGAATATTCTTGATGATCATGGGTGTGAAATCAACCTGCAGACCGAGCAACGGCGTTCCATTGACCTTCACCGTGCATGGCAATGTAACGAGAAAGAATTGCGTCTTCTTCACTAGTCCATGGACCTTTTCGTACGTCCATGTCGTCTTCGTTTTGATTGTACTGATCATAACCATAGCTTCTTACTTGACCATCCATTTCTTGCAATCATCCGAATTGGGAAGAAATGTTCAGAGATTTGATCGGTGTTGGAATTTTAGTGATGTGGGTTGGTTTAATCTTCGACAGTGTGGACGAGTAAGAATGAAGGGAGGCATGCGATTTTATATATAGAGAGTCGATAGACGTCAAACACTATAAAATAATGATAACTTGAAGAGAAAATAGGACGCAACGCTGATGAAGTGTTGTATAGTTAATTTATTGGGAGTTTGACCATTTGACTTTTGAATCGTTGCCATAGACGCACATTGGTAAACAAGTTGGGTATGAAGACCGAGGAAAGTGAGGTTGCTTTCTAGAAACCTAGTAGTAGTAGTAGTAGTGGGCTAGAGTATAATAAGTGGTTTAGATAATTAAAAAAGGGGTTTGAAGGTGTCACTGATATTGTTTTGGACCATGTGAAGCTGATGACACAGACCCAATTTATAACGAGGTTTTCATGTCCTGTGCCGACCACTTAACACCCCCTCGTGTGCTTTTAACTTGTATATATATATATATATATATATATAATATTATTTTTAATCAAAGATGATTTTTTCTCTTTTCCTTTTTTTACATAATCTTGAAGAAATGGCGTCGGTCAACTTATTTGCTACAATTTGGAGTTGGACCTGAAAGAGAAATAACACTTATTAGAATTAATAGTATAAAAATACAGCATTTCAATTTTTTCTATAAATAAATAAAATTATCATATTATTCGTATAAAAAGACAAGTTGATTTACACTCAATTTCCTTAATTAAGGGATTGAGATATAAAAATATAGAAAGATATTGAAATTTGTTTAAAATTGGATAAATTATCGTTTTATGAAATGACTTAAAACCCTGTCTATTTGGGAGTATGTGTAAGAGGAAGTTAAGGTGAAACTGAATCCACTGTGAACATTACGTATTCACTGATGTAGGCAAGGTATAGTCAACGGGCTTTGCCTAAGTTGTTCCTTTCTCGGCCCAAGCCCAACTCCATCAAAGCCTGACATAAGTCAACCCACTCCTATTTTGACCACATAATCCATTATTATTTTTTCATAAAAAAAAACTGAACTCATTTTCCACCAATTTAATTAAACTAGTCTCGCAAATAAACGACATCATTTATTCTTAATTCAGATAGACTGGCTTCGGAATAAATGGAGGAAAACCTGAATATTATTAATGGAGGGAAACTTATGAATCCATTATTAATTATGTGTCTGGGTATGCTCAGAATTAGGAATATTAACAATATAAGAGAAGAAAATTGAGTAAGCTGAAGGTAGGCAAATTTTTTGCCAATGTGAATTAACTTGACCAATTATGGAGAGGGTTGAAATACATTGACTTATGGGAGTTAGTTGATGTTATTCTACATTAAGGTAAGAGTCTTCCAAGTCGAATTTTCCACTACTGGTTTACAAGTCGGCGTCGAACAATCATAGGGTTGTAAATCATTTCATTTTTTACCAGAATAAAGTTGGTCCAAATAAATAACAACTCTTACCAACACAATTCTGAGAAGAGAGCTAGCTATTACGATTTAATTAGTGCTTAAATTTTGAGTGAAAACGAGGAATTAATAATGAGATTATTTTCGTTAAAATCTGTTCTATGCACTTCAACAAAAATGCTAAACGATTCTTTGGTACATAATAAGCATATGCATTGGTTCTTACATTTAATTCTTACTCCCCAAAGTGGGGGGACTAAAAGTAGAAGGAAATTAGAAAGACCGGCAAATACTAAAGTTGAGCATAAATGCTCCCCCTTTTTCCACATATTTCCAACATTTTACTTTTTCTTTTTAGCCACTACTTCATCGTATTGTCACTACCATTATTTCATTGCAAAAACATGCATTTGATAATCCGGGAAATGCAATTTTGGTGGGGATATAATCTTTGTTTTTGGAAATTTTGTAATATTTTTTTTATAACAGATAAAATAATTTATTTTGCTTATGGAATTCTTTTTTATTCTTTACCATGCATTGTATTTGTGTTGGGTGTCAAAGATGGTGATCACCGCCTATTTTGTGACGAAAGAAATCCATTCCATTATATAAGATCATCCACATAATCCATTTGATTAATGGAACATCAATTTAAGAATCAATGCCCATTGCCCATTTGATTGGTCTTGCGTCGCATAAAAGATTACTTGATTTGCACTCTGTAGTGTTTCGTGGCAATGGTGCAAAAATAAATATATTCCATGTAGGAGAGACACAGAACAGTCAAAAAATAGTAAAAAGATATGGAACACGTCTACCAAAAATTTGGATTAGGCAGCAGAACAACCGACCAAGAACAGAAAAATTCCTAACGGAGATTAGAGGGCGCTTTGGAATAAATCCAAAGAAGGCACTCAAATTTCAAGTCCTTTTATGGGTCAAAAAGGATCGGGTAAGGGTTTGATGCTTGGTGGTAGTAGAGTTTTTTAATTCACATTGCATATGAATTAATTATATTTTTTTGGCGAAACATGAACTAATGATCGGAGAATCAATTGACTTATAACACATTAGTATTAGAGTCAATTCCAATATTAAAGGGTGACAGATTTGATTTCTAGTGGTAGTGAATAAAATTATTCATGAAAAAGAAACTAATTGTAGGAGAATGCTTTATTAGATATGTACACGATCCAATCTCCATTCTCTTATTATACTTTGGTCGAAGCATTTAGTTTAGAAAAAACAAGCACGAATATGTAGTTGATTTTGGACCAAAAAAAAAAGAATATGCAATTGATAAAATTTGTGATTGGGATAAAGCATTCAATTATATTGACCATATATCTGATTTTTCTTCACAAAAAATGAATAATTTTTCTGAAAAATTGGAATATTAACATTCCTTTTAAACGTCCAGCGATTTGGATGTGAGTGATGGAGGTGCGGTAGCTTGCACTCCAAACAAACCACAAGCAATACATATTGGATGTGATGACACAGCAATTGGTGAGTTAAGAAAATGATTATTACAATATCTGCACCTTTTAGCTTGAAATCACTTAATTGACTAATTGAAAGAGACGCCAACGTCCCAAAGCACAAAAGAAATCAACTTAGCTACGCATAGTGGGTGTCATTTTTAAGTACTTATCTTCACTGGCTCTCTAGCAGCAGAATATATATTACTGTCTTGTTTATAATTCTACCAAATAAATTAAGAAGATACAAAAGGAAATCAGCATACCCATCTGCAGAATACTTTCAAGATTTTGAACATTTTAGATGGTGAAAGAATTTGTGAATGGAACAACACATGAACGTAAATGAACAATTTAACTTGAGTGGAGCATTATGTATAACAACCACTAGGGAGAACATTGTGATTAATTTAGGTGGGGTTTGTTAAATTGACTCTAATAAGAGAGTTCAGGATTTAGCTGGAATGTTTTCCAGATCAAGATATAGAATGACCGAGATATACATAGCCGGGACGTATTTCGAAAATTAAGAAAAATGTATTTTATACTTTAATCTAATCTTGAAAATTAAGGAATGCATATCTTAACCCTAAGTCAAAATATGTATATCTTGAATAATCAAGATATAGAAGATTAGGAGTCAATTCATTTTTTTACTGTTGTGAGCCCCAATTTTTTTAACAAATACTCCGAAAGGACTAGAAAGATTAAAATTCTTCCCATTCTAAACTTTCTGAAGTTAACAAACACTACCTTAATCTAAATTCTAAATGACACATAACTATGTTAGGGGGTTGACTTTTACAATAATAGGCAAGGGCATTACGAGATATATTGTCCAATGATGATCATCCTGAAAGAAGATCATAAATAGTGATCTTCAACTTTAAGAAGATCTCTTAACATAACCGTCCAAAATTGGGTTTACTTGTTGCACATTTCGACATTGTGCCTGTCCATTGTAATTTGATGTTGGAAATTATATTTTCAAGAACATGACATTTAATTTTTTTAAATGAAAAATAACCACCTTGGCAATGCATTCCTTGGAAAGGAAACAATTTATTCTAGAAGAATGTTGTTCCTGTACTTGTCACAGTTGATTTACCTTTCTTTTTTTACCTGAATAATCAGGCATGTAAGTGAAAGCATCTTTTGGTAAGACAATAATAATAAGCGAATAAGTTAATATTTAAACTACAGAAAAGCAAAAACAAGAGATGCCTTCGTTGTCAAATTGTTTCCTAATTCCTTCTCCAGAAGCATCGAATTATTGACGTTGGTGTTTGAAAGAATTATCAAAGTTCACCAAGTAATACTTCCTTTTAATCATGAAATAATGTAGTAATTAGATTGAGATTCTTACATGAAACACGCATTTCTTTAAACCAACAGAACCCATATTGTTGATCATGGTGGGGAAGATGACGTCAAGTGGATGACGACAAGAAGGAAGATGTTGACGTCGTTTGATAAGAAGAGTTCCCGCGGCCACACACTGGGTTGCTTGTGGGAAGAGACAAAAGTGAAGTCGTGTAAATGATATAAATGAGATTACTTGTTGAAGCTCGCTACTTAAAAAGAATCATATCATCAAAGGTGAAGAAGTCTAGGTTCAATGTTAGCACTCACACTTCCCACTTCATTATTCCTTTCAATTCCCTAATTACTTTGAATTGACGAACCCACCAAGGAGACGGAGTCTTCAGTTTGTAGTCTTTGGGTCTTATGTTACATTGAGAAAAATTTCTATGGTCTTTATGGGTCGATCGTGGATTAAATCTCTGAGGTATTGGAACTTGCAAAGTTATTCTAAGTCTTCAGAGACAACAAAGAACCATGGAAAAGCTCCATTATGGCAAAGAACATATTCGTGTGAAATGAATAATAATTCCATATAGATTGACTTCGGCTCGACAAAGTTGTAGGTTAAAAGCAAATATGTACAGTAGAACTTTAAGACAAGACTGGATAATTGCCTCGGAAAGCACGAAATTAATGCACACAAAATTGTTCTCTGTTCCCCAGTGATTAACCAAGGAATGAATGAATACCTTCGACTAGAAAATTCATCGTGTGTATCAGCTTCATGACCAAAATTGTACATACACGGCATGTATCATAGGATATGTGTTGATGTGATATTAAATAAGTTATAGTCGAAAAAGGTTTAACAGTTAGAGAATCAAGATTTAAAAATCAAACAATTATAAAAGAGGAGTAAATAAATAATTTTATAATTATATCAAGATAGTTATATAAACAAATATCATTTGATTATCATCAAAAGCCAACAGATTTAGACATATTTATGTATAAAAAATATAAGAAAATGAGTAAAAAGAAAGAAGAAACATGGATCCTTCTAATTGGACTCCTTAACAACCTCGTCATCTTGTGCTTAGCCTAAACATGCTAAAATGAGAACTTAAAGAAGAAAAACAAAATCATTTCTGGATCAGGTCATCTAGTATCTTTTATGTGTTTTTTTTGGACATTTGATTTGGGAGGTACGGAATTTTAAAATTTCTGAAATAAAAATACAACCAATTTTAGGGAAAAAGTGTAAACACTAATATTATTATTTTAGTGAGATTGAGAATATATGAACTTTGAAATTCTTCTAAGCTTTTCCTTCTTTCCTAAAACCTCCCGCATTTGTCTCAATCTCAGTTCAAAACAAAACTAAGAATCAAAACTTAATGAAGAATGTACAAGGAAGAGAATGAGATCTTTGATAATGATGCAGTTCTCAAACTATCTGCAGTCAATTTTAAAACATATGTGCAACAGGTACAGATTCTAATGCGAAAGAAGCGTAAAAAACACGAGAAATACCTCGACAACTTTGCCTGCTAACAGTTATGACACTGAAGTGAACTGATTCCTAAATATGGGATATAGATTAATTGATTGGCAACTACATCTGAAAGAAATTTCAACCTTGTTTTCCATGAATACTGATACATAGGTATAATCTAGAGCACAAGTTAAATGTCACATAATCAAGAGATTAAGCAAAAACTATATGTTCCAAGCCTTTAAGCATTTCTATACAGTCTTCCTTTTGTTCTTTTACATTTACATACGTACAATCACTTGTATTATCCTCAAAAGTTCCAAAATAAGTGGCACCAACATATACCAGCCAGTGCCCAATAGAGAACAGAAACATATGTTGTGTATTTCGTATAGGAATTTACACCATTTACCAAAATCTTACTTTCTAGGTTAATCAAAACAGCAGATACATCTCAGTAAGCTCTCAAATCAGACAACTTAAACCACAGAAAATGCCGCCTGTATTGTAGATGAGAATCGCGATGCAATTGTCTGAGAGGCAAAAGCTTGAATCTGCTTCTTGGCATCTAAGCACGGCAAAACAAAATAAAAACAACATAAATTATATCCAGCCAAAAGATTTAAACTGCTAATGCTGTCTTATATGTCTTATTCGCAGTTAGATTGAGAAAGGAAAATAACTTTGATTACACAAGGGAAGTGTAATCTGTGTTAATCATGGTCCAATATACCAGAACACTAGTTTATAGCATAATGAAAAATACAAAATGGGAAAGCAATAGTGTTTACTTTGAAGTATTATGTGATCTGAGCTTAACTGTTACAGCAGCAAGATCACTTCATTGTGAATTACAGATTTTCACGTTGAATAATTATGTTGCAAAGCCATGAAAACCAGCTCCTTAGCTCTAAAAACTTTTAATTTCAATGTGCGACCATAAGCTTGCCAGCAACTAACCAAAAAAATATTAACCAAAAGAGCCTGGAAGGTGGCAATTCTGTTTCGTGTTTTTCTTTTCACAGCCATATGTACTCACATTCCAAATATGATACTAAATAATTTAAATCCAAGAAAATTCCTTAAAAAAAGACATCATAAGCCTTAGATTATCGCTATATCAGAACTTCAGAAAGAATAATGATATCTAAATTCAAGTCATCAAAAACACACATGGCATAGGTGACATTAGTCCATTAAAGTCTAAAACATGTTATAATTATCCCTTAGGTCTTCAGTAGAGATATTTGAGCATGAAATTGAATACTTCAAGAACTGACAATGAAAAAAGAAGACAATGAAGTCCCATACCTTTGCGGCATTTGGTGAATCCAATAATATTTGCAATGCTGAGACTCAAACAAACTCCAACCACTAAGACATAATCAACCTCAAATCTTATAACTGAAAATATTCCAAGAATGATCCAAGCAAC
>CAODLS010694791.1:0-12184 GCA_948243855.1 Flueggea neowawraea
GAAATGTTTTCGTGGAAATCATACTATGTATATAGTGTATACGTATGTATACCTGTCGTATACCGTATGTGTTAGTTTTCAAATGGTTTTCAAACCAGTCTTTGTGAGGCACGTATGAGGCGATCTGTAGTGTTGTCCCTCACTCACAGGATTTGACAATTTTTCTTTGTTTGTTTTGTCCCTGTTATTATCATCTTGCAGGTGACGCTTGTGGATTATGTTCATTGGCATTTGATGCTCAGTGAGAGATTCTGATGTTGCGGTCAGTGCCCTTTTGACCGGGTCCATTAGTATGATTTGTTAGATGCTCCACACCGGATTCCTGTGGGAGGTGTTTTCAAATGTTTTAATTTGAAATAAATTTTTGCACTTAATATTATATATGTTTTGTTTTTAATAAACAAAGATTATACTTTTATTTGTTTTTTATATTTCTTTAAATATGATATTTGGGTAGAAGTTCTGTACTATAGAAGCTTGTGCGGGATGAGCCGGACTCCTATAGACGGTTCACCTCGTACGCCGGTCATGGTCCCGAGAATGGGCCGTGACATCTTTAGTTAACGTAATATGCTGAAAAATACTAACATCAACTAACATACCAAAACGATACGCCTTAATTATCTATAGAAGAGAGAATAACTGAAATTAGATTACGACGGCGACCTCCATGTAGTTTAATTTAGTTAGAGATACGGATAACTTCATTCCATGCTTCAAAATCCTTCACCACCCTTATTAAAAACATAATTTTTTACCCTTTTCTAGCTTTCTCTCTTAGGGCCATTATTCTGAAAAATGAGGAAAAATAAACCATTCGTAAACCCATCATAATTATTCAGCAACACAGCATCTCTTGAGAACATTTCAAAACAGAAACTGGAAAAATAAAAGGAAATAAAAAAAGATTGCAACAGGAAGCTAGAAAACAGGTTTTTGCAGAACAAAGTTGACATTAACAAAACATTTTAGTATATTACAGATTAACAAAACATTTTAGTATATTACAGATTCCAGAACTATTTCATTCGGCTACCAGAATGAAATGTGTTTAATGGACAGCATAAAATGGCATGTGATACACCTGGAAAACAATCTTCTGCAGAGAAATTTAGAACTCCAAGTAACTTATCAAGTATATGTTCAATGGAACGTGTAAAACTTTCACCCATCAAAACTAAGCCTCTACCAGATTATACAGCATGTCTGGCCGCGAGACGCTAATTGCAGTCTGATGTTTTCTGGGTTTGGAACTCTTAAGTGTGGAGATGCTGCAAGAAGAGTAATCCTTGGTCGGGACAAGTTAATCAAGATTGAACCTCCTCGGCCTTTCTCGTGGACAGCTTTCTTAGCTTTCTATCGTGGTTGAGCACGGCACTAACACTCTCAACCGCCAAAATAACCTACAAAATACATTAAAAAGAAACCTTAGGAGGATTAATGATGATGAACAAATTGTACAATCGCATGAGCCAACAAGAAGATCCAAACAAATATCGACTCTCCTGGATTTCATGATCTGAGCAAATGTTCCATCCCTTTAATATATACTTGCGAGATGAGAAGGTATAGAATAGTTTCGCAGAAACAATTTAGAGTAAAAACAGATCAACTTTTCCTTTATTTAGAATGATAATACCTCAAAATTTTCAATCTTAAAGAACATCTATGCTAAAAAGTTTGAGATCAGCATGAAAACCAAGTTGCCATGGGCATCAGTTCGCACAGAGAATTTTCTGTAGATTGGAAATTTTAAATCTAAATAAACCATCATTTGTATAGTATTGGTCCATGCAATAAAAGTTCAATTTTGATATGAAAGTTTGGTTGGAGCGAGAGACTGAAAATCAGACATCCACCCACCCAAAATAAAATCAAAATTGGATGCTATAAAATCAATAGAGAACTGTCAAGATTATTGGTTTTCTGATATGATTCTGTAAATCTAATGCTCTATTGCACATAAAAAAATAGTCGTTGCTTGGCATCATTGTATACGACAGTTACCGCTGTCTAATGTCCTACATGAAGAAATATTTCAAAAAAAAAAAAGTTAAAATACCTGCAAGCAAGCATAACCCATAGCAGTAGCGAAGTAGAAGTTTGCATTGCCAGTTCCCTGAACATTTGATTAAACAAAAGATGATATCAAATCACATTATTAGTTCACCCAATAACATTGAATCACTGCAAGACATACCCTCCAAATCCACAGGTTGTGCATCACAGGAGTAAGCAGAGAAACTCCAACATATCCACAGAAGAGAAAGAATGAAAATTGCATATCTGCATGGCACGGATATATCTAAGACATCAAACCATGTCCCTATGAATCAGTAGGACAACAACATAATAAAAGCACGTCAACTGACCTGATAATTCATCAATAAACAAACCCAACAAACCTAAGTATAGAGCTGAATCCCCAACCTAATCAAAAGTGAAACATCAGAGGAAAGAGGAAAAAAATCAAACTAGAACCAAAATATAATTTATAAAGAATAAAAACAAACTAGCATTAAGTAATACGAATCAAAAGAAAATTAATTATCACGAATAATGACAAATAGCAATGGGGAAATTTGTTCTCATGAATAAATCTGGATATATGTGATGGAAGTAAAAAGTACAGTTCCCACTATTTTTAGATGCATCATATACAAGAAACTTAACATCAACATAGCTTCTCGTTGCACAATGTAAGAACCTATTAGTAAGAATAACGATTGTCAAACTGAACTTACAGATGGATATGATTTAAGCATTGAAGAGATTGCAATGTAGACAAAAGCCAGGAAGCAGGGCCGATGGTTTAGCCGTATGGCTAAGGGCAATACCATAAACAAAATATTCACGTGGAATACTATCAGAAAGAAATTTCTGAAGAAATCAAAAACTTCAGCAAAAAAGTACCTACAATGAAACCAAACTGATGACTCAGTGCAACACCTGAGAATAAACTTAAATCAATTCAGAGACAAAATACCAACAGAATAGTCTCACCATAAAACACCTATATTTGGTGAAAGATCTTCTACAGTAAGAATGAACCCATACGTTCTGCAAAGACAGGAATAAAGGAATCACAAAAGTATATTTAGACAACCAAACAATATAAACTTGGTGGCACAACTAATTTTCCAGAAACCACTGCTAAGAACAACAATAATTTTTTCATGTAGGCTAAAGCTTCATCAAACAAATTAAGGGTTGAATAGCTAGTTGTTTAAAAGTGTCAAAAGACTTTGCTAGTCTGTCATAATCAACCTGCTCAAACAAATCTCGGGATTAATTACATATACCAGAAGAATAACTCAAGTTATTTGATAATATGATGCATGTGCGGAATAAAGAAGCATAGCATATGCAGCCGTACCTTTCAAACATCTCCCACAGGCTACTGTACTGTTTGACAGACAAGCCACACAGAACTAAAACATAGATAGACCAGAAAGAAGCCCAGAATAAGAAATGGATGACAGGTCTCCATGAAAACGTACATTGCATCTTTGACTGGCTTGTTATTTCCTTTTGTTTAGTGTCATTTCCAGCTTTGTTTTTCTGGTCATCTCCAATTTTATTGCATACTTTATGTAGGAAAAGCTTTCTAGGTGGAGCATCTAGACCATATCCTATTAGAAGAATCACCTGGAATAGAACTGAATGATTACTATAACATCTGCCAAGTAACATGTATAGGTGGTAGAGAATTCTGTGAAACATGTTAGTTTGAAGCAAGAATCTAATATATGTTAACAAAAATTAAAGAAAAAAATCATGACTGCGCATTACCGGAATGATAAGAATTGCAGGATAAAGAGACAAATGTGTTGCCATAACCCACCCAAAAGCTGCCAAAGGAACTAGTCCTGCATTCCATACAATAGAACATATTCAATCAGAAATGGCAAGTATAGATTTTCCAGGCTAGGATACACTTTCTATGGATGTGCTTTTTGCATGGATGCTGATGGGCTTATACATAAATTTTGAATTATGTTACTCATTTTATCTAATCATAGCATAAAAATCTCACACTGAAAAACCCTGAAATAATCTTGCAGTAGAAACAGAAAGATGTCTTTCTTACGACATTAACCACCACACAAAAGTAACAGAATGTGTCACCAGAAGCTCATGCCCACATGGTTCAGCATTCTCCTATTATTTTTCTTTAAGAGCTTGGGTTAAGTACTTCAAATAATACCATATTAGATTTTTTTGTTCTATAGAAGTTTCCAAATACAACAAGACAAAAAAAAATTATCAAACAAAAGGCAAACACATTTGGAAACTTACTTTTACAGGCCCCATAAAGTGCCAGTACAACAAATAGATTTTCAATTGGTGATGTGGACAAGCCCACACATGCAACTACCGTGAAAGGATTCCACAAGTACAGTAGAGCAGCAATTTTGCCTGATGGAAGCATATCTGTAGACAACAAGAATATTGCTTTCCATTAGCTTCTGAATGGGGGAGGTGGAGAACATGGAGTACAACCAGAAATAGGTCTCTCTGCAATGTAACAGATACCATAAAATCTAATCCATATGACACACAAGAAGCAAGAAGGTGAAAAGTATTAAAATCCTGGTAAAACCATGTTTGCTATCAGAATTGTCCTTTCTTTCCTTTTTACACTTCAGATTGTATAAGAAATACCTGAACTTTTTGATGGATTAAGAAGACCAAGTGATAACAAGCTCTGTGTGTATGCCATCTGTAAATTCTGACCAGTAGCATGAATAAGCACAGCACTGATAATATCTGCAATGACAAGAAGCAAACTGTATCCAAGAATGTGTTGATATCACTCTGAACTAAATAACATTATTAGAAAACACAAGTGGCTTTTAAAAACTAAAAATCGAGCATCGAGAATTGAACAGCTCAATAAATCAACACTCGCACATCCACTTATTCAACACTTACTACTGCACTCTCGACATAACAGAGAAACTAAAACTCACTAAAATATAGTCTACCACCTCCTAATAATTAAGAAATGCCTTTTGTAACTACTACCTCTTACATGCATCTCCATTAACAGCATGTTTGTTCATCAACAGGGAATAAAAAAAAAAAGTCTGTGTTTAACCAATTATACCAGATTATGAAATTCTATCTCAAAAGTATTTCACGACAAAAACCAATTATCATGTTGCCCCTTGCCAGATGAGATCAAGTTGACATCAAGCACAACACACATTAGTATAGATCTTATATGAGTAAAAAAATTCATCAACAGCAAATGCGCAGATAGCATCCAGAAGGCCATGAAACACTAGAATGAAATCCAATAACCCAAAAAAAAAAAAAACCTTGCCTGCAGAAAAGATGACTTGGTTGCCCTTCAATCCTGCAGCACAAATGATGTGCGCCATGTTAACCAAATTATCAACGAAAAACTAATACATACATGTCCAAGTGTGTGTGCATGAGCACGAATTAATGGCTCAAAACTCGAGAACCGGCGTTTTACTAAATAGATATGGAATCATTGATAGCAGCAAAGCTGTCTATCAACAATCAGTAAAGAATGCAGCATTCAAAACTCATTATCATGCATTCAGCATCCCATGTAGTGAAATAAATGCCACATTCGTGCTGCTAACATTACTAAAACCCAGATTCATGACAGCAGTTTCAGTGCACTACCTTTTAACGGTGAGTGGACCAAGAACAGCAAGCAACAATGGAGAAGCATGGTACATAGATCCTATCAAACAAAAGAAAAACAACCCATATCTCAGATCAACTAATGCACCAACACAAACCAAAAAAAATTCAAACTTTGGTAACATTAATGTGACTTCAATTACACACTAACCGGCATATGGAGACATCGATGACTGCTGCAGCCAGTAACCCTCAGCCACTACATCAATAAGACAAACAAACAAAAATTAAATTCAATTAAAGTTAAGCAAAAGAACAAAAAATTGAGGGAGAGAGGGGCCATACGGCGTCGTATGCTCGTGAGAGGAGTGGAGACTTCAGGGCGGGAAGCGAGGTCGAAGTTTGTGGGGAAATATATGAGAATCAGTCTCAGCACTACTGAGAAAATTACCCATCTCCAGTATCCTCCTCTTGGCTTCTTCTTCTTCACTTGCTCGATCGCCATTTTCTGTTGGCAGTGATTGTTCGAGCTCAACTGAAACTTCAACTTGAAGAAGAACAATAGACATGGTAATTGGGCATTGTAGATCGAATGGGCCTAGGCCCGTTTAATCATCTCAGAATTCAGATGGCTCTGATTAGAAGTCTTGAGCCAGGAAATCATTTATGCCTTATGAGAAATTCACACAGAAAAATTTTAAAGAAACCAATATCTTTGGAAAGTGGAGTCTTGTTTATTGTGATTCAGTGAAATTTACGTCTTAATTGGTGAGCTCTAAGATCTTTTTATCTAAAGAGCAAAAGTATTAAACCAATTCAATCCTGTAATCTAACGGAGTAATTTAAATGGCAATGAGCACCTAGTATCTAGATTTGAACTTCTGAGTTTTTTTAGAGCGAATAAGAATTATTAGATTTATAGAGGGCTCGTTTGTTACACAAAGTATATAACATATTTTGAATAGCATATAACATTTTATTAAAAAAGGGTATCTTTCTATGTTTTTTACTATTCACTTATGACCAATCATTACAAAATGTTATATTATATGTTGTGGTGTCAAACGAGCTCAGAATAGTTTACTGTTATATTTCTGACTTATAACATACCCTTGAAGTCATTTGGTAGGAAACTTTTTAGGCTTGTTTGGCATAGATAGTATATAGCATATTTTAGATAGTATATAACATATAATATTTTATTAAAAAACGTATTATCTATATATTTTTTATTATTCATTCATCATTAATTATTACAAAATATTATATATTATATACTGTAGTACCAAACGAGTCATTTGCTTTTTGAATCATCATTGACGAGAAATTGAGTTTTATATATCACATTTTGTTCGTAGTGGAGGTATCTCCTTTCTGGCATTATTCAGTATCTTGTCTTCGTCTTTATTAACAGACATTTGTTATTAGTTGATCAGATTATGGATAGCAGCAACTCTTAAAACGACAGATTCGCTGGCCGTTTGTGTGTTGTCCTATGTCCTGGATTGATGGTTTTGTATTGTTATCAATGTGGTTGGCCTTATTCAATCAAGGATGCATTTAACACTAATTTTTTTGCATTGACAATGAGGAGTGATCTAGAAGCCAGACACTCATCTATTCAACCATTCTTACAGGAAAACATGATCAAGATAAAGATAAATAGACATTTTGTATTGACGGTCAAGGTGTTTGTTTTCGGTAGATTGTACATTAGTAGATTGAGGTAGATTGAAAAGCAGCAGTAAGTTTCGATACGTGGAAAATGCTGTTGATTTAATGAACACTTGAAACCATAACATTGATTTTGGTTGTAAATATGCAGAAAAATCTGTGAACAAGTTCATGATTGAGTTTGGAGAGACGAAGAATGCAATAAGAAACAGTGTTTACAGTATGATTTTTGCAATGAAGTCTTGCAAATTCTTTGAAGAAGACCCTGCGGAACTGATATTCCTTTGAGCCAGTTCCTTCCACCTGAACGCATTGGTTCTTATAGTATCATCAGAAAGCAACTCATAAACCTTCTTTTTCAGTTCGTGCCTTGTGACTATCTCGCCGTCATCAGGATTCAGCTCCAAACCAACCTTCCAGCCATGACAAACACAGCTTCTAATATAAAAATGATCAGTGTAATAAGGCCAACAAAGCATTGGGACTCCCATGCTTAGACCCTCTAAGGTTGAGTTCCAACCTGAATGTGTCAAGAAACAGGCGATTGAAGGATGAGCCAACACCGTTTCTTGGGGTGCCCACTGCACAATCTTTCCAAGACTACTTGTTCTGTCAATGAATCCATCAGGGTACTCAGCAGAAATGTCGGACCGGACAACCCACAAAAATGGTCGACAGATGAGTTCAAGCCCTAGCGCTAGTTCCACAAATTGGCGCTGAGAAAATTTGGTTGTGCTGCCAAATGCAACATAAATTACAGAACCAGGAGGCCGTTTATCTAGCCAGGTTAAGCAAGTTGAGTCTTCTGACCATAAATTGGCAGTATAGGACTGCCCATTTGAAAGCAATGGACCAACAGTTACAATGCTGGGAAGTAAATTAACAGCCGATGGATCAAGCTCATGAAACCAGTTGCAGAGAACCCAGTTGGATGCTTTTAGATTCTGTCCACAATTGAGTATATACTGAAACACATTCTTTTGCTTCAACCTATTTTCCGGATAGTTCCATAAGTAATCGTCATTTTTCAGTGCTGTCAAGTTTGGCGAGGGCTGAATATTTTCCTCCTTTATCATAGTGCCTGCAGAATATATTCTCTATGTCATCAAAGCTGGAATGATCTACTTGATTGGAACCTTAAATTGCTAAAATGCCAAAACACTTCAATTTACAGAAGAGAAAATAATAGGCGTACCGTCGTTAGAATCAATAATGACAGCCTCAATAAGCTTTGGAATTAGGAGGATTGTAGCCAAAGTTCCTGGTGAAGAAACAAAAAAGGAGGCTTGCTTGAGTCCCATCATGGCTGCTACGTTTAGAGCCCATCCGAACACAAAATCAGCAACAACACAGGTAAACTTCCCCATTCCATCTTCACCATTATCAGCCTTCT
Organism: Flueggea neowawraea; assembly: GCA_948243855.1. Lineage (NCBI taxonomy): Eukaryota > Viridiplantae > Streptophyta > Magnoliopsida > Malpighiales > Phyllanthaceae > Flueggea > Flueggea neowawraea. The sequence continues at coordinate 8,690 of CAODLS010694791.1, forward strand.
TGATCAAATCCTCCAAGTAACCGGGCATAACTTCATGAATACTCAGAACTAACCTGGTTCCGTCCTGTCGATCATCTTCAAGTGGCAATCCATCCGGAACAGCAACTATATTGACAAGTTTTTCCTCATCTTTAACATCTGACCTGGACATTGCGGCTAAATCCATCTGCCCATGTATGAACTCTGTAACCAAAAGAGTGACCATGTTACCACAACCAGCAAGTCGGTGGCCTAGTTTCATGATTGGTGCAACATGTCCCTGCGTTGGGAATGGTACAAGTAACACATGAACTAATCCCTGATGAGAAGTTTTTAGAGGGGATTCCATGTTTCTCTTCCTCTAAAACTAGCTTAAGTTGAATCCTGTTTTAGGATTGATAATGTTGTATTCTTTTGTTGCCGCATAATAATTATGTACAAGTCTCTGCAGGCTGCATTTGGCTTTATCTGTGGATTCTTTTTAATTGGTAGTAATAGAGAAAATTACTATTTTAATGTACCTATAATGCAGCTTTTTCTAAACACAACATAATTTCAATTTAATTTTTTATATGTGAATATCGAATTATAGATTCAATTTTACCATACAAAATATGTTTTAAAAAAAGGTGAGCTATCTCATATTATGAGATGGCATTTTTACTTCTAAAGAAGTGTGTGTATATATATATATGCTTACATTTCTTTGCACAAAAAAGAACAATGATAAATCAAATTTATTGGTTAAATTTAACCAAATTATAAAATAAAAAATTCCTTAGCAGTGGTTTTTTGTAACTCTGCCATGTTTAAATAAAAATAAAAATAAAATTATAAAAACATGATACGTTTCCATCTCTTAAAACTTAACCAAACCCAACAAAAAGCTTGTATACGCCATAATACATTTAAAAAAAACATAAAAAAATTAGTCATGTGTTATTTAAACATAAAAAACTTATTCATGTATTATACATCTCAATTCTTTTAACACACAATAATCACTAAATAGAACAGATGATCTATGACAAACTTGCTTATGCACATAGATTTTTTTAAAAAAATTTACTTGCAAGTATGATAGTATACATATATAATTTCACATGTTTTTTAGCACTTTCCCTGGTCGTCCAGGTTTCAGTTGAAGTGTCCTGCTGGGGAAAACCTGAAGTAAACCTGGTTGCTCCGCAATGTAAAACATATAATAAGCTAAAATAATAGAGAGCGATTAAATGAAGTCAAAAACTTTAATGTGGTATGCTTCGGGCTCCTCGCCCTGAGGCCTCTCCATGTAGACGAAATGAACGGAAACTGGTTTTGATGAACCAGGTGCGGTTGTGGAAGGAGCGGTTGCGTCGGCCCATGTTGATTGATGAGATAATGAGAAGTTCACAAACAACAGCAACGATGACAAGGAGAAGAAAGTGACGATGGTGATGGAATTCGTGTTGTGTGCATGTTTTTAAGTTTGGTATTTATAATGGTAGACGACGATTATGAATACTTGACGGACCGAACCATGCACGCAGCAGCTATAAATTTATAATAATGCAATATTTTTTAAAAAATAAAATTAATATAATTTTTGAAATAACTTTGTTTTATAAATTTTACTAAATTGTAATTAGGTAAATTTTAAAAACTTGAAGAAAAAAAAAATATTTTAAGGGCATATTACAAATTACTCCTAAAAGATTAATTTTTATTGGCGAATATGAGAACATAATTCATCAATAATAAATTAATAATTTAATAAAACATTTAACAGTGCACATACATGGAAAAACTAGTTAAATACAATTTTTGAAACACGACTATTTCATTTTTGCGTCCTTTCGTCTAGGGGCATGAGTTTGGCGTCTTTGCTATTGATGACATCTACCAGTCATTGTATCTTGTCGCCTGCTTCTATATGGGGTTATGTTTGATGCTCTTGAGTAAATTCTTTTAGTTATTTTCTTAGTTTTTAGATTGTTTTTATTATTGTGTTAGTATGTCTCCCTCTATCGAAAGTGTGGGTCTTCTCTGGTTGGAAGTTTGTATTTCATTATGATTCAAATACATTTTAGAAGCTTGTAAAAATGATAGTCTGTATCACTATTCCACTATAACAATTGCGATCTATGAATCAGTTTAATTAAGTAAGGCGAATTCTAACTATGTCAAGTCTTCTCATCAGAGTTTGTATTCAATCAATGATAATTAATGGAATCTTATTATCAATAAACCAAACAATGCATAACTGGCAAAGAACTATAAAATCGTTCTTTAAAATCTTACGACATATGTCAATAAAATATTCCTGAATAATACAGTATGAAATTGCTTATTTGAAAAAAAAAACTCTATGTAAAATTTAAACCAAAATAAGCCAGAACTTTATCAAACAAAAGATCCAAAAAAGGCCTCAACTAAACCTACCCATCAATTCTCATATTTTTCGTCCAAAACGACACGACACCAACACAGTAGACTAGGGTTGAACATGGGTCCTGAAGATAACCGAACCGAACCGAATATCCGAACAAAAAAGAACCGGAACCGAAAAGAACCGTCGACTTTTGACTTTCTCCGAACCGAACTGAACCATTTTTTATTTGGTTCGGGTCTGGGTCTTAAGCAATATCCAAATCGAGAACCAAACCGAAGAACCGAAACTAGAACCAAAAATTTTATATGTACACATTATTTTATATATACATTATTGTTCATATATATATATATAGTTGTTCAACTCAAAGGTATTCACAAGTGTTCAAAGGTGTACAAATGTGTCAATACATGTACAAATGTGTACATAGGTATTCATATAATTATATGTGTACAATGTACATAGGTGTTAATAGGTGTACATAGGTGTTTATAGGTGTTTATAGGTGTTCAAAGGTGTCCAAATGTGTTCAAAGGTGTTTATAGGTGTACATAAGTGTTCATAGGTGTTCAAAGGTGTCCAAATATTTTCAAAGGTGTTCATAGGTATACATAAGTGTTCATAGATGTTCATATAATCATAGGTGTTTAAAGGTGCACAAAGGTGTTCAAATGTGTTCATCTAATCATAGGTGTACAAAGTTGTTCATTATTGTTCAAAGGTGTACAACGGTATTCAAATATGTACATAGATGTTCATAAGTGTACAAAAGTGTTCAAAGGTGTACAAAGATGTTCATAGTTGTTCGTGGTTGTTCAAAGATGTACATAGATGTTCATAAGTATACAAAGGTGTTCAAAGGTGTACATAGATGTTCAACTGTGTAAATAGGTGTTCAAAGGTGTACATAAGTGTTCATATAATCATAAGTGTACAAAGGTGTTCATAGTTGTTCAAATATGTACAAAAGTGTTCAAAGATGTACATAGGTGTTCATAAGTGTACATAGGTGTTCAAAAGTGTACATAAGTTTTCAAAAGTTGTTGAAAGATGTACAAAGATGTTCATAGGTGTACACAATAAATGTTATTACTTATTAAGTAACATAAACACTAAATGTTATTGTTTCTTGAAAGACATTAATT
>CAODLS010694957.1:0-10562 GCA_948243855.1 Flueggea neowawraea
TAAGTGTTATGATAATTAAAATTCAAATATTTGTAAATATACTCAAGAAAATTCAAAATACATAGGATTAATTATTGAAAACTTACATATAGTCTCTTCCTACGATTAATTATTTTAATTCATTGATTAGAATATAGGATAAATATTTCACCTATTTATTATACTATGAGAAGAGTTTGTGACAATATAAATTACAAATTCCGAATTAAGCAAGTGCACTTTTTATTAATGCATGCTTTTTAATTTGCAAAATTGTTTATTCAAATCAATGTAAACTACCTAATATTTAAATTAATACATTTGGTTTGCACAAAAAAAAAAATAGTATGACCAAATGTATACATTTGGTGTGGGTGTGGGGGGTGAGGGGAGAGTTGGGGCAGGGTCACAGGACCCCCCGTGACCCCCTCCATTCGTCCCTGCATTGGGATCTTCTAGCATTACTACTGGATTTTTTTACCCTTTATTCGTAGAGCTTTGAGGATCAAAAATAACATTCAATAGGCTAGGCGTCATGGGGATAACAAGGTTTTGGGAAAGGGTGGCAACAAGGGGTGAACAAAAAATGATCGAATCGAAAAAAAGACCGAACCAAACTATTTTAAATCGAACCGACAATGAAATCAAAGGCAATTCGGTGGATATAGATGAGGAATTGCAAAAAGCACAAGGTTCGGTTCGTTTGCTGTTTTATCCATTCAAAATCATAACCGAACTTAATATTTTTTATACCACTATGTTAATTTTTACATATATATTTGTTAAAAATCTGCACAAAAATGACCCTAAAACAAACCAGTCAAGTCATTTATCAACTCTGATTTTACTTATATTTTAAACCGATTAAACCGACCGAATCAAAAGTTAAAACTAGTGTTTAACTACAGATGACCACAGAGCAAAACCAAACAGTTCGGTTCGATTGGCAATTTGTTTACAAAACCAAAGCGAACCGTGTGCATTCGTAGTGGCAACACATGAATGCCAAAACTAATCTCAGAAATTCTTTTTTCCCACTTTAATGAATAAGAAGAACAAATATGGACAGTCCAAATACAAATTTACCACAACAATCACACACAAAAATACAACAATTTTTAACATGGAAAGTGGAAAATTCAATAAAGGTGAAGAATAAAAACTACGGGATCCCTTCTGGTCCAAATAAAAAGTTTCACTATAATTCAATAATGTTTATAGCAGCAAACTGTGCCAACAAGTGCAGCAAACAATCATAAACACAACAACAACTCCAACTAATAAAAGAGAACAACACGAGTGTAAAGAGAATAAACAGGAGTGTCGATTCTGCCCATAATCAATGACCTTCCCAACGTCAAAAATTGATCCCCACCGTTCAAAACAGATTTCCAAACGCCCTCTAAGTACTGACCAAATATCAGCTCAATCAGACCACAAAAACCCTTCTGGTAGAGTTGGATCAAACCCGTCAATGCTGATTACCAACCCAGACAATTTTTTTTTAAATACTATAACTCACAAACCAGTTGTTAAAATCTAATCTCCACCATTCAGATTAAACAAAACACAGAGACAAACAAACCCACCAAAAATCAGAACGATCAAACCACAAATGGAACTTCGACCGTCGATTAAAAGAGGCTGGACGTGTTAGAACCTGGAATATAAATCTCTCTCATTTGTTGTTCTCTAGTGGCTGCTCATATGACACATTAACACATGTGGCTGCTGAAAAAATATAAATAAATCCTAATTGATTTACCAAAAATAGGCCTAAAGGGACCAAAAACCCAACATACAGTTGTCAACGAAACTGTCTTAGAATTGGCTTTTTTTTTTTTGTCAATAATCCATCTCAACAGGGTTTTTTCTTTTCCTCAACTTCACACCGTGGCAATCAACAATCATTCGTATTGTCAATTTGGCAATCCCTTCGACAAGTCAAGGAGGTGATTACTTAGTTACTCACACGTACCTTAGAGCTAATCCCTTGGCTACAAAACAAAAGAAGGTCTTTCTATCATTAGTAACAATATCATGCTTTCTTAACTTTTTTTTGGATAGACTTAACTTGTTATTTTACTTTGACATTTAGAGGTTAACACTCGATTGTACTTTGAATTTTATTAACCACTGCTCCACTATCCCTCGGTTGGGTCAGCTTAGCTGACTTCACTAAAGTTTGTTATTATTTAAAGTTTTTTCAGCATTATTCCTTATAATTATCCGCAAGTATTATATTTTGTTCAACTAATTCAATTCAAAATTTGAACTTTACTTTAAAAACATTATTACTCAACTTCCCCATTTAATATTTTATTAAAAATTAACAAAAAAATATCTAACTTAATAGAGACTTCATATATATATATGGAGTTATTATTCAACTCTAGACACTTTTATTAACTTTCATCAATAAAATATTATAAAAAAAATAAAATAAACAGTATTATATAAGTTAAATATAAAATTTGATTAAAATATATTTATTTATGGAATGAGAATAAGAAAGTAGTGTTGGACATGTTCTTATAAACTAATTTGACCTAATTAAGTTTTTGTCTCATTTTTTTAACCACGTCAACCTAATTGAGTTGGTTTATAAGTGAATAAGTCGTTTTGTTTAAAAGAAAAAAAAAGAAAAGAAAACTCACGTTGGAATCGCATTAAAGGTGTTGCGTTGTATGAGTTGTGCAATCAATATGATCACTTAAATGTTGCTTAGGAGTAGTACTGCTTTGCTTGCTAAGATATTGTCGTAATATGTGGACGTTTGCCCAGTGAACTTGTTGGACGTCTAATCACGGGGCCTATATGTTCAAGACATTATTTTTTGTTGAATATGTTCATATATCTATTTGTAAGAGGAGAAGTTTTTTTTTCATTCACATTTTCATGATGCTAACAAAATGACAAGGATGAAATTCATGATTAATATTGTTGTCTTTGATGTAACGCTTTAATTCTTCAAAATTTTGTCATCATAAAAAAGGGGGAGATTGTTGGATCTTGTTGGAGAATTTTTTCGGGATGCCTTGGTTGAGTTTGGAGAGCGGAAGCAAGTTGGAGTGAAGAGACAAAACAACTCCGCAATTTATAGTGGCTAGGCCAACCATGCCTACGTCTACTATCTAAGTCTCACTTAGGGTTTTCACTATAACTAAGATTGATTCTAGCTCAATCCAACAAAGACTTACACCAAGGTTGATTACGGCTCACACCTCTAAAGCCAATAAGGTTGATTACGGCTCACCCCTCTAAAACCAACAAGGTTGATTGCTGCTCACCCCTTTAAAGCCTACAAAGTTGATTCCGACTCATACATCTAAAGCCATAACAATGTTGTTTTCTCTAAGTTCACAACAAACCTCTCTCACTCTCAAAGTGTTTACAAAATTATTTACAAAAGATGAAGGCTCTATGCTAGAGTTTGGTTGTATGAAATTGATGCTCTTGATCTTGATCTCTAGCTTGATTTGGTGTTTTGGACTGAGGGGAATGATGAAAATAATTGGGACTTGAAAACATATGATCATCCACGTTTTTCTGCATTTCCTTGATGTATTTATAGCCATTCCAATCAATATGACCGTTGGTGGTAAGAATATGACCGTTGGAATGCATTTCTGCCCGTTGCAGCTTTCTGGTTTGATGATTCATTCGAGTGACACCTTTTACTTACTCGAGTGATATGATGCATAGATTACTCGAGTGACACTTCTTGTTACTCGAGTGACACCTTGAACTCTGCCTTACTCGAGTGACTATTCCTGATTACTCGAGTGATAAGCTTAATCTCGTATCTCATTCCTCTGTTCTTCGTGCATTACTCCAGTGATGACTTCTGGTTATTCGAGTGAATTGATGCATCTATTACTCGAGTGAACTTCATTGTTACTCTAGTGACCATTGCATCCAGTAGGCTCTGGAAGTCTGAAAGATGCATTACTCGAGTGAGTATCTCGTTGTTACTCGAGTGAAATAAACTGGACTAAATGTTACTCGAGTGGATAAACATCTTACTCGAGTGAGGCTTTGACAATGTCATTTTGTTCATCATCAAAACATAAAATGATCTTAATGTTGATCACCTTTGATCCAACAATCTCCCCATTTTTGATGATAACAAAACTTTGAAGAATTAAAGCGCTACATCAAGGATAACAATATTGATCAATGATTCCATCCTTGTCATTTTGTTAGCATCATGAAAATGTGAACGAAAAAAATTTCTCCTCTTGAAAATAGATATATGAACATATTCAACATTCTCCTCCTTCTTGTGATCATAAAAAAGATTAAGCAAAGTTAAAGATTTTCACTCCACATTTCAAAAACAATTTATGAAAAATTAAACAAAATATTCTTTTTGTTTAATCTTCCCCTTTTGAAAGAATTTGTGCATGATTCAAAATATTTTGAAAACATCATTTCTCCCCATATTGAACAAATTTGGTGCATAATTTTTTAAACTTTTTTCTCCCCCTTTTTAAATCAAAACAATATCAATTTAAAAGAAATGATAAGAGTTGAGAAAATTGGGAAGATAGTACCAAATTTGGCATCTCCAATGATGTAAGATCTTTGCTCCAAGGTTGTTAAGCATTCTTGAACGGATACCTGCTCTAATACCACTTGTTGGAGAATTTTTCCGGGGATGCCTTGGTTGAGTTTGGAGAGCGGAAGCAAGTTGGAGTGAAGAGAGAAAACAACATCACAATTTATAGTGGTTCGGTCAACCATGCCTACGTCCACTACCTAAGTCTCACTTAGGTTTTTCACTATAACGAAGATTGATTCCGGCTCAATCCAACAAGGCCTTACACCAAGGTTGATTACAACTCACACCTTTAAAGCCAACAAGGTTGATTACAACTCACTCCTCTAAAGCCAACAAGTTTGATTACGGCTCACCCCTCTAAAGCCAACAAGGTTGATTGTGTCTCACCCCTTTAAAGCCTACAAGGTTGATTCTGACTCATACCTCTAAAGTCATAACAATGTTGTTTTCTTTAGATTCACAACAAACCTCTCTCACTCTCAAAGTGTTTACAAAAATGTTTACAAAAGATGAATGCTCTATGCTAGAGTTTGGTTATATGAAATTGATGTTCTTGATCTTGATCTCTAGTTTGATTTGGTGTTTTGGAGTGAAAAGAATGATGAAAATGATTGGGACTTGAAAACATATGATCATCAACATTTTTCTGCCCTTCATTGATGTATTTATAGCCATTCCAATCAATATAACTGTTGGTGGTGAGAATATGACCGTTGTAATGCATTTCTACGCGTTGCAACTTTCTGGGTTGTTGATTCACTCGAGTGACATTTTACTTACTCGAGTAATATGATGCATGGATTACTCAAGTGAAACTTCTTGTTACTCGAATAACACCTTGAACTCTGTCTTACTCGAGTGACTTTTCCTGATTACTCGAGTGACAAGATTAAGCTCGTATCCCATTTCTCTGTTCTTCGTGCATTACTCGAGTGAACTGAGACATCTATTACTCGAGTGAACTTCATTGTTACTCGAGTGACCATTGCATCCAGTAGCTTCTGGAAGTCCGAAAGATGCATTACTCAAGTCAGTATCTCGTTGTTACTCAAGTCAGTATCTCGTTGTTACTCAAGTGAAATAAACTAGGCTAAATGTTACTCGAGTGGATATGCATCTTACTCAAATGAGGCTTTGACAATGTCATTTTGTTCATCATCAAAATATAAAAAGATCTTAATATTAATTACGCTTGATCCAACAATTTTCTTAGTTGTTGATGATACTAATACTATGTTTTTTCAAATTTCCCAGAAATTAGAAACTTTATATTTGGTGTAATTTATTCTAAAATGATGTTGGTTGGTAAGTGAGAAGGACTAAACTCAGCAAATATAAGCCCAGTGCTAGCTTACAAGGTTGCTTTCTTTGGATTTTCCACTTCCAGTCCAGTTACCGGGGCCTCATTAGATAATTGCCTAAAGGCTGATTGCAAAAACAACTCTGAAAGTTTATACAATAAAGTCTAATATATTATACGGAGATTTAATTTATCCGTATAAAATTTTTCAATTTTAGTCATTTCATATTTTTTTCCAATTCAGTCCATAATTTTTTATTTTAGTTATTTTTTCTTCTCCACCCAATTTTCTATGTTAAATTTTATTTGAGTTTTTAACCTTAAATAAACTTATGTAAAAATATTTAACTCAAATTTTGATTTCTTATCAACTTGAAGAAATTTTAATTTCAATGAAAATCAACCTGAATAAAAATCAACTCAAATCAACACAATATCAACTCAATATCAATATTGAATAAATATCAACTCAAAATCAACTTAATAAAAATCAACTCAATAGTAACCTTAAATAAACCTAAAATATAAACTTAAATAAAAAAAATAAACCTCAATAATAAACCTTTTAGTTTATACTTTAAATAAACATTTTTCAAAAAATTTTAAACAACATTTTAAACAACCTTTAATATCTATTTTCAAAATTTATGTAAAATCACGTTAAAAATAAAATTAAAAAATAAAAACAACCTTGAATCAACTCTATATAACTTTGTTGAGACCTTTTCTAAAAATTTGCAAAAAAATACTTATCACTTTAACATTAAACAAAAACCGTAATTAAACTTTAATAAACATTAAAATAAAGTTTAATTTTTTTTTCAAAAACAAAAAACAAAATATAGCTGAATAAATATTTTTAAACAATATTATTAACATTTAAAAATATTTTTAAAACACAAAAAAAAGCAGTAAGCTAGGGTTTCAAGCAGCCAGATCTGGCCACCACCATCGAAGCCAGATCTGGCCGCCACCAAGGTCGCCTAAGAGGCGAAGAAACCGAGGTAAGATTGACGAGGAGCGACGAGGCATCGAAGGCAAACCAGATTCGTGGTGGAAAATTGAAAGTTGGAGCAGAGCGAGGAAGAAGACAGAGGCACGAGTTAGGAAGAAGACCGAGGCGCGAGGAAGAAGGAGATCATGTTGGAGATGGAGGCGGAGACAAAGGAGAGAGAGAGAGAGGCGGCAGAGATGAAGGCCTAGAAGAAGGAGAGAGAGAGACGGTGGAGATGGAGGTCGAGACGAAGGAGAGAGAGAGAGAGGAATGAACAGATTGAGAGAGGAGAGAGAAACCAAATGACCAAATGAGAAGGAAAGAAAAAGTTGAGGACTTAAAAGATAAAATTAGTCAATACGGACTAAGAAAAAGAACCATATAAATCATTAAATACTGGCCTAAAATTAAGAAAAAAATGCTCATTGCAATGTGTTTGTAATAAAGAGTCCAAATTGGAGTTGAGAGTGTAATTAATCCATTGCCTAAAGTTGTTGACGCCAACGATGTTATTTAAATAATAATTGTGTGACATATAAGCTAAAATATGCTATATATTGTAGCCGTAAATCATAATTCCTAAAGAATTACTTACCCTCCAAACTTCTAAATAAGAAGATAAATGGACTCTCAAATGTCACACAGAATGATGAAAAACTCAATAAGTTAACTGACAAAATACTAAAACACTTAATATTATCAAAGACTAGGGGTGGAAGTGAGTCGAGCTGCTCACGAGCGGCTCAGAGCTTAACTCTATAAAAACTTTTTCACAGATCAGCTCTTTCACAGATCAGTTCGATAATAAATGAGCCATCTTGAACAAAATTTTAAGCTCGTTTTAATAAATGAGCCGAGCTTGATCAATCGAAAGCTCTCGAACTAACTCATTTATAGGCTCGTGAACAAGCTCGTTTGTAGGTTCCTCTATATATATATACACACATGCGTGTGTGTGTGTTAAATTAAATTATAAAAAATATTTTTATATCTGAAATAGTATTTAATATATGCGCTACATCAACAAAAGTTTAAACTTACACTAATTGACCGTGTCTATAAAAATCTAAGTATGCTCACATAAGATGATCCAATATTAAATTGAACTTGTAAAATAAATTGAAATTTCTACTAGTTCTTAGTTTAATTATATGTTCAACATGATTTTATTGAACTAACATAAATTTGATTATATTCTTTTTAGAGTTGTTTCAAAGCTGAACTAGTAAATTCCATCTACAAATTTATTCGAGTCTTTGTTGAGCCGAGTTCGAAAAGCTCACGAACAAGCTTGTGAGCACTTGAACCTTGTGACGAACTGAACTTGAACAAGATTTTGAGCTCAAGAGAGAGCTCGAGTTCAAGTTCAAACTCAAAAGATTTTAGACGAGCCGAACTTGAGCACTTTAAAGTTTGGCTCGGCTCGAATCGAGTCCTATCAAAGACATTGATAAAAAGTTTACAATCATGAACATGAAGTAAGGTCATTTATGCTCTTTTTTTAATGAACCATCCAAAATTAGCTTGAATAACGGATAGTACAAATATCATGACAAAAGAAAGGATAGTATAAATAGATTATCAAGTACATAGATTTAAAAAAGTTGAAAATTAAAATATACTAAGCACTCCCAAAAACATTGAGTAAAATCGAAAGGAGAAATGGGAACCATAAAAAAGGGTACTTATTCGAGGAACAAGTTGCAGCGGCGTCGTCAACTTGGAAGATTGTCACCATCGACACATCTAGCTTGTTGTTACGGATGATTCGATGATCGGATGCCGCATGGAGACTTGTCTCGATTCGGCTCTATGCGTACTTCACATATGCATATGCTGATAGTGACATGTATGTCGCCTTGGAAGAATTTGATAGGAGGTTTGTTAAGAAATACTTTTGTATATGCTCGTTCGTGCACTTCCGATTAAAATTTGTCATGTATTATTTTATTAATTTTTATATATACAAAAGTTATAAAAAATTATTATTTTTTAATATATCAAATTTTGATTAAAAAATATATTAAAAAGTATAAAAAATAGAGTATTTCTGTCATTTATCATTTAACAAATAATGGATGGCTACTACATAGATAGATAAAAGTTCTATTCCACTTAATTAATATTAATTATTGGACATTCTAATTATAAATTAACCCTACTCAACTTGATTAACTTAAATAAATTTTACTGCTACTGTCTACACTCTCACTGCGTGTTTGGTTTGCGGAATCCGTCGGGAATAGAATACAGTTTTCACTGTATTCATTCGTCTGTTTGGTTGGTGGAATAGCTATACCACAAATTTGTAGAAGCTAAGATTGCAATTTCATGGCTTTCTACAAACAGGTGTATCCCTGATTGTTTTCATAATTACCAAATATACCCCTCTCATTTTTTTTTAATCGTTTCTTTTCACCCTCACCTCTCCTTCTCGGCTTCTCCGTTATGATCTCCGCCGCCACCACTTTGACAACCACCATCACCATCACTCTGCACCTCCACCCCTACAACCAACGAAAACCCCTACTCCTAACACCATCGGACTAGTTGGCATCATGCAAGAAATAAAAGATAAAAAAATTAATTACTGCAAACGAACAATCAATTTGTTCTCGGAGGTTCCGGCGACCGAGTGAAAAAGAAAGTAAAAGCAAGAAGTGTCGACCTCGATTGAGTTTATGGATATTCTTTTCTGATGATGATTTCCAATTGCATATCAATATCAGCATTATCCCGGTTTCACTTTCAATCAATTTCCTCGTTGTTGTAAAAAAAACGCCGTCTTTTCCCGAAACTACAGTAGTATACTAGGATTTGATCACTTCTTGTCGCACTCTGACTGTCTACGTAAACAAAACCCCACTCACCAACAAACCACCCCGATGAAATCCATGTGATGCTGATGCCCTTGTTCGAATCTTCCTTTCCCTCCCCAATTCCTCGCCGTCACTTTCACCGCCACCACCACGACAACAAATCTTTATACTTTTATTCTCTCTTCCTCTTCAAGCCTCTCTTTCCCTCCTCTCTTTATATCCAATCTCTCATGTTCTTCTCACACTACTCTTGATCAACTCCAATGTACGGCTCTGATCTCTTTTACTCCACCCTCCTCAACCCCGACAAATCAGAACCGTCCGATCACTCATTCCTCCGCGGTGGTCTGTTCCTCGATGTTGACCACCCTGTCTGTCCTTCTGTTGTGTCGTTGATTCCGAAGAAGAAAAAGAGAAATGGGTTTTTGTCGAGGAGTGTAAATTTGGAGTCTTTGAGGTGGAGAGGTGGGAGAAGAGGGGTGTTTTGTTCTGTGAGCTTGTCGATAAATTCGGGCCGGGAAGATGAAGAGGAGGAAGGCTTTGTTGGGGACAATACCGTGCCGTTTTTGGTTGAAGAGAAGGATCAAAAGAAGGTCGCTGTGGAAGAGAACGGATCGGTTGCTTTGAATACCACTAACCATTTGATTGCTGGCGCTGTTGCTGCCATGGTTTCAAGGTGATTATATAAAAAGTTGCAGCTTTTGAATGATTCTTTTTCTTGATGCTTATTGGGTGCCAAGAGTTTATAGTTGTTGAAGTTGTATCCTAAAAAGTTTTTAGCTTCATTTTGATATATATTGTGAAAAGTTGTGATTTTTATGTTGGATATTTTGTTCACTGATCGTTTCTGATTAATTGAAGTCATTGAGCTTGTTTTGATTCTTTGCGAAAAGAATGGATTTAGAA
>CAODLS010695042.1:0-12295 GCA_948243855.1 Flueggea neowawraea
ATATCCTGCAACCTAAACTCCTGCAAATGCCTCATAGGTATAACCCCAGCCTTCTCCAAATGACCCAATTCAGGCTTTGTAAGCTTCTTATCTCTAACCCTCCTATAACCAACTTGAACAGCATCATACCCATCAGTAGAGTCTGTCTTAATTTGAGTCACAATGTTCCCTTCTCTAAACCCAACAACAGTGACCGGCACCACCTTCCCATAAGTCTCAAAGTAACTCATCATTCCAAGCTTCGTCCCCATCACTCCAACCCCTGCTTCCATGCTCATTGCCACTACACCAAGACCAAACCTTTTGGTTTTGGCATTGTTGGTGGTGATTGAAAGTGGGAGTTTTGCAGTGAAGGTGGAGAGGAAATTGCATTTCAATGAAGTTGTGGTTTTGGGTCTGAAAAATGATGGGTTGCAGTAGCAGTGGTTTGGTGGTGAAAGTGCTGAAATTGGCATCTTTTTGGTTGGAAATTTTTGTGGGTTCTGTGATTAAGTTGTTAATGAGTCATTCGGGTTTTGATTGAGAAGCAAAGGAGAGAAGGGAGAGCAGAGGTGTGAAGAGTGTTCCGAGATAGAAGAGAAAGGCGTAGCATTTTTTCTTATCCTTATGGGAGGAGGGACAGGGAAGGAGGCTTCAATGTTGTGTAGCCGAGGATAATTTTACTACTACACTGTAAAATATCATTTGTTAAGGCACCTGTTTTTTCTTTAATTCTTTTTATTTTTTTAATTAAACACATGTTTATTTTTAATTGTTTAACATTTATTTTACATACTTTTAAATATTTTTATGTTTTTACTTTTTAATCAACCAACAATTAAAAAGTATTTGAAAAAAAATCATATTTTCTGAAAATTAAAATAAATATTTTAAATATTTAAAAATATGATTTTTTTTCATTTTTTTTGGTCGGATCTCAACTCAACACAAGGAGGTATGAAACTCATGCATGAGTGCCGCTCGGCTTAAACACGGATGCATGCATCAACTGTGGGCGCCCTACCGCTTGGGCGGCATTTTTTTCATATTTCAATTAGTATGAAATGATTTTGTAAAATAAATTTTTGTATCATGAAATGTATAATGTAAATAAATTAAACTATGTATGAGATAATAATAGATCTCATAATAGAATTTAATAAAAGTATAATTATTATTGAAAAATAATAAGTGAGAGTTTAATAAAAAGTTAATAAGGTATGTGTATTAGATACTTTTGTGGTCTAACCACCGCTGATGAATTATTGAGTTTTTTCATTGTCTAAATAAATATGGTGTAACATCGAATTGTCAAATTACATTTTACATTACTACTCTCAAATTTTAAAATGTAATAGTATACGGAACTAAATCTTGTAAAAAATAAGATAAATTAAGAGCATTTGACTTAACTTATAATTTGCATTGAAATTTTTTAAAAGGTTGTTTCTTCAGGAAATTTATTTAGAGGACCAATTTTACATTAATTTTTTTAAGGATATTTTAGGACTTATTACAATAATTATGTATTTGTTTTAAGTAGACTAAATTAATAGATTGGAAAATAGATTGTAAATATAAATAAATTAAAATATTATAACAACTTTAAAGTTTTTTTTAAATAGAAATGTTGAATTACAGAAATATTTTTGGAAGAAAGCACACAAATTATCTCATCTTATTCAAGCTCAGTTAACAATATACGTGCCAAAACCACACCAATTATTCAGCATTTCCAATAATATGCCTTGAATAAGGAATATACGTTTCAAAACCACACCCATTTTTCAACATTTCCAGTATATGCCAATTCTACTAATATTCAATACACACCTATGTTTCAACATAACATATTTTTTTTCCTAAAAACTAATGTCACTCTTTCTATTTTTTACTATTCGAAAATAGATCATCAACTATATAACATCCGCTAAATTCTACACTTTCCAAATATTTTCTTTTTACATGTAAAAGTAAGTTTATTTCCTATTTTTTTGAAAGCTGAGTCAGCCAATAAGAAAATCTTGTTCCATTTCCAGGATGGGGTAATGTAAAAGGACTGGCCTATCCATGCAGTTAAAATCTGGAGTTCTCGTAAAACTTGTCAAGAGACGATACTTGACGAGTCTTAAACCTGATTTTGTTTGCATTACATGAATAGTACAAACTCATGGATTCAAGGTTGAACCAAAACTGTATAAATTAGTGAAGGCTTTTCTTACAAGCCAATACAATAACACATCAAAAAAAAAAGTCGTCCCCAACTGAATTTTCACTTCTGTTTCACCTTCGTATATTGCCAGTTGCGTAAAACCCGCATACAAATCTAATACAATGAACTGAATGAGTATGCAGTGCCAGATAAGAAGCGAAATGAGTCATCGGCCACAACCTGTTTTCTTCGTTTAGGGCTTGCCATGATGATCTATTATTCTGAAATATCAGCAATTCCTATGCTCGATCAAAAAAAAAATAAATGGGTAGACAATCCTTCTCAAATATCTGCAGTGATCTCCTGAAAACCAACCAAACAAAAAGGTTAAGAGGAATAAAAAGGATAGTAAATCAAAACAAGCGATCCACCATGAACCCCTTTTCTGTCCTTTTCTTAATGCTTCCACAGAAAATTTACCTTGTCTGGAACAGCGCCGTCAAGAAGAGAGATGGTCTTGCTTTCACTCTCGCTCTGCTCGATTTGCTTTACTTGCTTGCTTCAAAAAGAAATTCAATATTACATCAACCAACCATAATATCATAAAATTAAGAAACCATTTAATTTGATCATCTACTCTCTAAAGGATGAAATGAATTCGCAATTAAATGTGTTAACTTAAGAAGCACTATATACTGCTTCAGAAAAACAACCATGATGTTTCTGACAATTAATCAAGCAAATAGAAAAAGAGAACAGTTGCAATACAACATATCTTACCAGCAAATTTGAAATCTTAAACACAGATTTATATACTTATCATAATTAAACTTCCAAAGGCAACAGGACCAAATGAGATAACCCTTCAATCACATCGCTTGGACAAGGTTAGGGAGGATAGGAAGGAAATGGAATGGGTGGATTAGTTGTTCATTTTGGTGTTTACTAGGACGGGTAATGCAGATGTTACAAACATATCCTCAAGAGAACTTTTTTGTCTTATTTTTTTAGGTATGACTGTAAAATAATGTTATATTCCTAGCCCTGCCTTCTAAACATCCAAACAACAATTACCATTGGCACTATCATATACTGTTTTCTAGTTAGAAAGTCACAATATTCTATCATATCCTACAAAAACTCTCACACAAGCTGCGGTAGGTAATTATATCTAAGACTACATTTCCCATCAAAAGAAGGATTCAAATAGGAAATTTACTTCAGCAAAAGTTAAATATAAAGAAAACTAGAATAGTTTAAGAAACCATTATACTGAATTCTAGGACAGCAGCATTCATCCAAGAAAATACATTTTTACCCTTTTTTACCTCACAACAACAAGAACAACATAACTGAAAAGAAGTGATTAACAATGTCAGACACCAAAACTCAAATATCTTAAACATGAACTGCAACTATGATTCAACCAAACAATTCTCCAGCACCAACTAGAAAATAATATGCATTCTAATGCAGATTAATTATTAAAAAACAGCGGCACATAACAGTAGAATTATTAATTTACCCGGATTCTCCCTTGGAAATGAGATGATCTTCTTCAGCAGTATCTCCCTTAGCTGCCCTAAATTTCTTCTGCTCAAGCAAGAATGTCTTTGTGATCATATTGCAAAATAAGTATACAAACTGAACAGAATCATTTGCTGGCACAGGGTAAGCAATTCTCTTGTAATATTCCAATGGCATGCTAGGATCCACAAGAGCCACAATTGGAACCTGCAGCCTATCAGCCTCCAAAATCACTGAACTCTTCCTATCTGTATCAATAACCACGACACAATCTGGTGGTTGTATTGGTCCGAAACATACCTTCATATTCAAAACAAAAAGCATCCAATTATTAAGTATTCTATAGACCCTTCAAGCAATGCAAAACCTTTAGAAGCAAACTCAATAAGCCCATTGTATCATAAAGAAAGAAGAATCTTTTTTTTACTTTGACACCTAAGGTTCTCAAGGCAAAAACTATTACTCAAAATAGAAAACAACAACGTAGTTGAACATTCAATAAAGCCTATAAACGAGGCAAAACCTTCATCATGAATTTGGTCCGACTAGAATTTGACATATTAATTCAAAAAACAGAGAAGAAAAAACTCAGACTCTTCTGTTTTAAAACCTAAACATTCGGGGCCAATAGACTCACTCATTCCTTGGAACACTAATATACTCTTTAAACAACGCAAAACCTTCCAGACAAAACAAATTAATCAAACTCATCAAATCATTACTTCACATAATACAACCTAAACGAACAACAGAGAACAAACCTTTTTATTACTAAACCCAAACTTTTTCAGAGCCAAAACTATTGGCCAAAATGGAAACTACAAATTTATCCAAACATTCAACAAACCTTATGCACAACGCAAAACCTCGCTAACAGAACCAAATTCAACAAGAAAGAACAGACCTTTTTGTCTCAAGACTCAAGCTTTTCGAAGCTAAAACTATTACTCTAAACAAAAACTACATTCAGCGAAGAAGCAATCAAACCTACAAACGATGCAATAATTTCCCAAACAAAACCAAATTCAACAGCTTAAAGTTAAAAAAAAATCACAAACCTTTTTGTTTCTAGACCTAAACTTCTTAGGGCTAAAGCTATTCGTCAAAAAACCACCCATTCTCCAAATAATCGAATCCCTCGGACTATACAACCCAATCTTCTTTGTCATCTGCTCCACAATCTCGTCAAACAGAGGGTTCGTATTCACAAACAAGAATCGCGCGTGCTTATCACGAGCCAGATGCGCGATAAAGTTCGTGGCATTCCTTAGGCATATGAGGGTCTTATCGGAGTCTATGATGGTCTGGCCGTTGCGTACGCCATAGGTGAAGACCTTGAAGTGGTGAGCTGCGAGTTGACGACCCAGATGGGCATTAGTGCTTAGAAGCTTCTGGATCACGATTGAGTGGAGCGTCATTGTTTTGCAGAGATTCGAGCTGTGGCAGCGTTAGATTGAAGGGATCGGCTTCATGGGTTCAGAGACGGATAGTGGTGTGAAGAGAGTAACCAAGCGAGATGTGTAGGGTTCAAAGGGTTTTCGGTATATTGAACGGGGGTCGGTCCGATTTGAACTGCTTGTCTGATGCCGTTTTATTTATTTTTATAGTTTAACAATTTTTAGTATGCGTTTCAACCATTTTAGTGATGAATTAATTAAACAAACAGAAGTTTTATTTAGGGTGCACACGGTTCGATTCGGTTTGATTTGTGGACAAACTGTTAATCGACCCAAATGATTTGTTTTACTTTTTGATCATCTGTAGTTAAACTGTTGGTTTCAACTTTCGGTTCGGTTTGATTAGTTTTTTATTTGGTTCGATTCGATCAGTTTAAAATATAAATAAAATCAGGGTTAATAAATGGTTTTATTGGTTTGTTTTAGGTTCTGTTTGGTCGGTTTTGAATAGATGTATATGTAAACCCAATATAATGGTATAAAAAATGTTAAGTTTTATTCGGTTTGGTTCGGTTCGATTTGATTTTTGAACAGATAAAACCACAATCGAACCGAACCTTTCAGTTTTGACAATTCTTATCTACATCCACCCAATTGGTTTCGGTTTCATTGTCAGTTCGATTTGAAATGGTTCGATTTGGTCAGTTTTTTTCGGTTCAGTCGTTTTTTTGTTCACCCCAAGTTTTATTCTCAATATATATTTTATTTGTTCGAACTGTGATCCTTACTTTAATGATATGAAAAAAAATTAATTGTTCAATGAAAATGTTTTAATTATTTATGGAATACATATTGGATGTTTTGTTCGTGTTTAGGTTGTAAAAATAGATCGTAAAAGTAAATTATACAATAAAAATTATTAAAACCATTTTTCAAGAGCAAAATATGCATCATTAGTGAATATACAATAGGTATTTTTACTAAACAAATACACCCATTTAATGAAAAAAATAACAAATTTTAATTTTAAAAAAATGAGAACCGATTATTATATTGAAATAAATTAAAAAAATAAGAACCGATTATTATATTGAAACATATATAATTTAACTTTGAGTTGTATTAATAATTTTAAAGATCAACCAAATTATACAACAAGGACATTGCTTAAGCACCACATGCAACTCAAGTGCAATATATGCCTTTCATAGTAGGCTTAATAGCACTGCACAAATTCAAAGCCAGAAATCTGTTTATCTACACTCCTTCTCCATGATGGTGCTTCTCATTTCTTACTATCTGAATCATCAACTGATATCTGAATCTCCTCATGTGCCGGAGCATTGCCGGCCGCAGAATCTTCGTTGGAACTTGATTGAGTATTGCCATTCTTGGCATTTTTCAGCCCTCTAAGTCGGCCTAGCTGAATTCCAATAGTTGAACCGTCATGAGAACTACCTTGCGCAGTGCCATCGCTGGCTGCCTTCTTTCTCTTCACCTTATCACGCAAATCGAAAATGCCTGCTTGTATGTTCTCGCTGAATATTGATTTCTTGTAATAACTTCCCATCTTCATTTCAGTGCAGAAAAAAAAAGGTTAAGAGGGACAAGTTTTGGAATAACCTTATTCATGTTTAACGCTGCGATTCTAACCTGAGTAACAATGGCATAAAGTGGTAGGGTACTGTAACTACAAAGCACCTGGATAATGACCCTGAATGAAAGACACTGAAGATTAGCCATTTCATGTATGAGTAAGGAAGTTCTCGGAAATATGTCTAGAGAAATGAAAGGAGTAAAGGAAGTCGGCTTGTACCCTATAACTAGCCTCGGAACAATGTAGCCAACTTGTCCCATGATGCAGGAGTCAAAGCCATATTGAACCTGCAAAGGCATACATACAAAATATGATCATGTCCATGCTGAGAATAACGTGCAAATACAATCGGAAAAACAATCAGCTCACCCATATCCAGAAGAAAAATGCAATCTCAAAAGAATTTTGGAAGAGGATAAAATGGATCAAGAAGAGGACAAAATGGGGTCGATGAAACCAAAAATGATCATCAGATGGTTTAACCACAAGTTCCCCTTCAATCGCAACATGCTTCTCAGCAACATCATAAGCTAGCTGTGTGATCACGTGCTCCAACTTGGTTCCGACAGCAAGCAAAAGCTGAACAGAATACAAAAATGAAACTTTAAATCAGTTGAACAAAAAGGACAGTAGACAATAATAATACAGTAGCGTATCTTCATATTGCATAAATTATTCCTTCCAACCACATATTGATTTCTAATTTTAGCTCTTTCAAAAATAAATCTTCAATAACCATATGACTCTAAAATTGCAAGATCACATCTGAGAATAATAGAGGGAAAAACAAAAATATTGAGGCTCAGGGTCACATAAGCTTGTGCAGAAATTTGATGAACAGCATTAGCAAGTCAAAGAAAACAGTATGCATTCCAGTCATTGCAATAAGTCTACTCACAACAAAAGGGATGAATGCTATCCAGAAATATGTATGCCAACCTGCAGAGAAAAAGAGAAAAATATTCTATTAGCAGAAATGTCTTGACAGAAATCTACAGCAAAAGAACCTAAAAGGATGACAATAAATTAACACAATTAGGCAAAAATATGTCCAAGTTCCAGATAATGCTACCTGAGAATTTCGGCTACTCTAGGAAAGTATAATCCATATAACAAATCGAGAGGCTACATGTCTGTATGCAGTTGTTTTATGCAATATTTTGGTGCAATTTTGCCAAAAAAAAAAAGAAAGAAAACAGGGAGGCAGAAATACATTGAAACATAGTCTACCTATTAGTTTCACATCAAATATTGTGTGCTTGCATGGCAAGGACACCAGAAGAACATTTATAGACAGATAACTACTTGCTAGGTAAAACTAGAGGAGTTTGACATGAATGCTTTCATGAAATCAGGATACCAAAGGTTGAATTTAATCAAGATGCACAGTCAATTGCAAGGAAAAATAATCACAAATGAGAGGAGCCACGCTTTATCAATTGAAGGAAAACCTAGAAAATTGGGGAACCAAAAGTGCAGCAAGTTTAATTTATAAATTAAATCCCTTCAATGCAGCATAACTTGCTAGAGCTAGTGATAATATAGTAAATTAAAGCTTTGATGACAAATTATTAGCCTAGCAAAGCTTTAATTAATAAGTGACGCCATATCAAGAACATAAGATAATGGTAGCAACAGAGAAAAGCCATTAACGCTTGGCAATAACATCAGAATTAAGGATTATTGTCAATATACAAATCAATAAAATATCATACCGTTAATGTTCATCAATAAGAATATGACCACAAATATCCAAAGATACTAGCTGCAACCATATAGATATGACGAATCAATTAGGACAAGTCAGCAGATAAATGAAACTCTAAATGATCTGCACAGACCATAAGGATGCACTAAAGGGATTCAGATATCACTTGCCTTATCCCAACAACCCTCTTAAAGTCATCTTCGAGGGCACGCATCATGTATTTATGAAAATTGAACTTGGGGTTTGATTTGCAATGTGTCTACAGCACAAGCCATAAATAGGCCGGCAAAGCACATTTAGGTGTGATGTTTTATTAAGTGCATAAAATATCAACAAGACAACTAACTAGACAGAAACACATTACCATGATGAACCCGAGCCTTAGAGTTATGTAATCTGACTTGGTCACAGATGCATAGAGTTGCTTGAAAAAAGAATGCAGAAGAAAAAAATATAAAAGAGATTATAACCATGATCTTTTGCTATCGCCACATGCTGATTTCTGTGACACTTTCACCTATAAGCAGTAACAAGGGTAGCCTGCAGCTTAAATATAACTATGCACTTATTTGTGCCTCAGAGAAAAAAAAATACTATGTATGCCCACAGAAAAACAATGAAAAAAGGAAAAGTTAAAATGAACTTTTTCTTTTTTAAAAAAAATAAAAGAGCAAAGTAATCGAACCAAACAGATCCTGAACAATCTTAAAATGAACAAAAACCACATCATATGGGATCTCAGACTTGGAACAAAGCAGTGTAAATATAGGAAAGAAGTTAAGACAACACAAACTCTCGCAAATTGCAGGAATGACTAACTACATATAAAAGAGATAATCAAGGTCCAAAGCAAGAATTTGTGGCAAATGAATAAGATAGTAACTTACCAACCACCCCAGCAGAGCCGAATCTTTCCCCATGCCCATAAAATGCTCCTTAATAAATGAGTGTTGATGTACATGAGTGAGCTTTTTATTCAAAACTGTACAATCAATAGTCCACTGATTAGAAGAGATGACCACAAAATCATATTAGCAAATTACTCATTTTAAAATGGCATGAAAAAGAAACAATAAAAAAAGTACTATTCTTCCCACTCATTTAATAACTAGTAATGTCAAGAGAAAAGTTTCTAAAAAAGCAATACATTAAATCAGCAAACAAAGATATCAATATGCATGTGCTGATTGTTTAATTGATGACAAAGCAAATATAATTTAACAGCAAAAACAATTACCTTGATTCGTATCATAATGATCATTTGCAATTGACCTCTCCCAATGTTGCCATTGACGAATCTAAATCATAATAAATGAATTACAGGGAAAGAAAAATTCAATTAACTTTATAACATTTGAAAGTTCAAAGAAAACAACAAATTGTGATATTAGATGCTCACCCTTGCCCCTCCGAAAAGAACAGTGAGAACACAGAAAGTTACATGGACAATGGCAAGGACGAAAATAAAAATGTGAAGATGGTGTATCGCTTCTAGAGATAACAACGGCGCCTTACCCTGGAAAAGAAAAGGAAAACAGGAAAATAATGATTGAAAATTATTCTCTCTTGTCAGGATCAATAAAAACAATCTTAATCTCAACATTAGAATTTTTCTTGGTCCTTTTTCTTGCCTTTTGACTTTTTTACTCTGAAACTATATGTATATGAAACAAAGACTTGGTGATTCAATATCTGAATGCTTCATTTTTTTCGCTTCTCTTATTCTTTATTAACCATCATAAATAATGCCAATAAAATAAGCAAAACCAATTGACAGCATCCATTAAGAAACTTCTTTCCAATTAACAAGCAGTGACAATAAAAAAATAAAATAGACACATGTATGTTACCTTCTACGCACAATATCCAAGCTGTTTCGTTGATGTTTCAGTTAGAAGGTGCCTAGTGGTACCAGCAACAGAAGTGGTAAACAACCTTTGGAAATGTTCAGTTGTATTTGAAGAACTGGATTCATGTCCCTGTTTCTCTTTGTCATTAAGACTACACGGGAGCATTTTATTAACCACGTGTTCTGATACACAGTTTTTGGTGATAAGGTTCTGTGAAACTGTCAGCAACAGGGATATGAAACCCAAAAGCATCAACTCTGCAAAAGCACAATAACAAATTAAAAACCACTTGTGTAGGAAGTAGGCATATAGGAAATAGGAGATCAAGCATTCTTTGATAACAAAAGTAGAGATACATTACACCATCTTTTTGGACCATACTAAATTCTGTTGAATACCCTATCTGCTGTAGATGCTATATGCCAAACAAGTTTGGACCCTTCATAAACTTACATCAACAAAATAACAAAAAAAGCTAGGCCTTGTTCGCTTCAACATTTTGTTAAGCTTTTGGAGCATTTCAGCAGATAATGATTCTTGGTTCATATTAAGCTATTTGATCATATTCACAAGCAACAAACGAAACCCGCGAAAAGAGCAACATCTCAATCTAGAATCATCTAATTCGTGAAACAGCAATCCATTAAACCAAACATAGCAATGCTTCCAAATTTCATCTAAATCCCAAAATATAGTAAAAAAAAAAAAAAGAGGAATTGTGAGTAAAAAGACAAAAGGCACACAATTGTGGAAATTCAGAGAAAATATATAAGCTTTATTCACTTCTCATACATAAAGCCATCAACACCAAAGAAGAAAGGTACAAAAATTGCTCATCTTTTCCTTAATAAGACATAGAATGTTCCTAAACCCACCAGCAAAAACACCATAGAAATAAGAATTGTAAATGCAAACAAAGAAATGAATACTCACACAGACACAAGCAAACAGAGAGAGAGAGAGAGAAAGAGAGAGAGAGAGAGAGAGACCTTCTTTAACTTTCTGGAGAGCCTAAAAAAGGGGTTTCTGGCTATGCTTCTTGAGGTACTTGCCACCATAATGAAGAAGTCTCTCAACAGCAAGAGAGACGGCCACAATAACAGTACAAACTGCAGCCACTACCCATGTTGGTGTGTACTCCAACGTCTCTCCTTCCTTACTTCCTCCACTCATCTCTCTCTGTGTTAGAAACTTCACAAAACACCCAAATCTTTATGGATCCCCTATTCCACAAGGAACGATAATTAGGTTGTTTGTAAGACAGTACGCTGCTCAATATTTTTATTATTATTTTATTAAAATTTTTATTCTCAATTTTTTATTAGTAATTTAGAAATTATTTTAAAAATTTTATAAGATATTTATTTAATTTTTTATTAAACATAATTTTATTTTAATCGTTAATTTTTATCTACTATTTTATTTAATATTTTCTACTCTAAATTTATTAAAATAAAAAGTGTTCATTTAAAAAAAAATAATTTATAAAATAAAAATATTACATTAAAATAAAAAATATATTAAAATTAAAAATACATTAAAATAAATTTCATAATTTTTTAAAATAAAATAATAATACATGAAAATAAAATTCGGTATTATTTTTCACGGTTGTTCTATAGATGCTCAACCAAATTTTCTCCGAGACAATAATATTGCTCACGATCACGAATATCGGTGAACCTTTAGATATACATTGCAAAGTCGGATTAGCTTCCCTATGATGCATTTGTTTGATGGTTGTCTCATTCTTCTGTCCAGTTTGTCACGGCGTAGCCTTCGTCTTCAACGATCATATTGTGTAATATGATACACCCGTACATTATATTTGTCATATGATGCTTGTAGTACAAACCTGCGGGTCCTCGTATAATCGCTTATCTCGTCTGGAGTACCCTGAAGGCTCTTTCGACGTCCTTTATAGCCGACTCTTGCCTTTGTTTGAATAAACTTGTTTTTTCATCCCCTGGGTAAGTAAATGTTTCAACAAATGTAGCTCATTCGGGATATATTCCGTCTGCCAGATAATACCTTTGGTTGTAGGCCGTACCATTTATAGTCGGAGTGATTTTCGACGGCCTCCAC
>CAODLS010695159.1:0-11707 GCA_948243855.1 Flueggea neowawraea
AAGAACGAAAATAATGAGAGTTGCTTGCCTTACAACAGCCTTTATATACCCTAAGCATGAGGTGGCACCTGCTTAGGTGGTCCAATCAGAAACCACCACGTTTTCTCTTCCTAATATCTGTTTTCCTTATGCCCTTGACACTTATGACTCTTAATTATGTGACCTGAGGATGAAACAAATGAGTCCTGCTTACTTAATATCAGATTTTATCAAGTTCATCCTAAGCACGAGGTGGCGACGTGCTTAGGAGGTCCAATCAGGGGGTTCCACATTTCTTCTTCTTATCAGCTCATTTTCTTATGTTTTTGACACCTAAGCATGACAAAAACTACAGGAACCAAATTTAAATTATTTATACACGTATCCTAATATATTTAAGAAACCACCTATTAACCTTTCTTTTGTAATAGTCTAACTTTTGAACCTTAAGTGTCCTACCGATAAATCTTTTATTACTCTCAAAATTATTGTAAATTATTTTCTAACCATATGGACAACGTATGCAACTTCAGATCAATCTATATTGTATGCAATGCATGCATATGTGATCAGACCTACGTGACAATTGATGCACATAAATACGTATGAATATGCGTTCATAACCCAGCTAACATTAGCTCTAACTAAGCCTCGCATCACTGATTCAGATCTACAGACATGACAGATAAGAAAATTACAGATGCAGAGGTCCAAATGCTGACGATTACCACAGTACCCAAGTGTACTCCAAAAGATATAGACATAGGCTGGACTGACTCAATCAAAGGTGTAAGCTCCATAATCGACACAGAATTACAGAACCCAACGCTTTGATACCACCTTTGGTATCATAGTACATAACTGCCCAGACTCAAGAAACCGGGTTCTGATACCAACTTTGGTATCAGAGTACTCAAATAGGCATGAATTACGAAACCTAGTCTCCGATACCACCTTTGTCACGACCCATTTTCGGACAGTGACCGCCAACCCATCTCTTAGAAGCCTCAGAGTACTAAAAAATCATACCTAATTATTCATTTTAATAATTATCCAATATAGCAAACATTCAGATTTTATAAATTATAACAAAAGTGTTATAAATCAAAATAATAAGAATATATATATACAAATTCACATACACATTCTTTCAAATTAATAATACAAATGGAAAACCAAATAGTGAAACCCAAATAGTGGAACCCAAACCCTCGATGTGGAGCACCTAACCAAACATATCAACTCAAAACCCGATCAAAAGGGGTTATCACTACTACTCGAAGACTTCACTGAGCACGAAAGCTGAATCACCTAAAAAATGTTAATGGGAGGGGTGAGAAAAGTCAGTGAGGAATGATGCTCCAGAATGCCTCTGGGACCTCACATAAACTATTTTGAAAACATTTAGAAAGCTTTCACATGCAACATATACAAGTGTATGCATATACACTAGTATACATACTAGTATGGATCGAAATTATTTTAGAAAATATTTCGCAACCAGAGTAGACAACATGTAGTCAGACAGAATCTGTAACAAACAGAGAAAAATATAACACAATTTATACTGTTTCATATTAACCAGACTGTACAGAATTTTATACATAATATTTTATTAATAATTTATTCAAAATTTTATACAGATCTGATAATTATTGATCATACATCTGTATTATATTGATACTGTGCTGGCCAAATAAGATCTCTAACAGAGAATCAGCAACATCAATAGCCTTAATGGTACTCAACTCAAGAGGGTCGGACAACTGATAGCCTTAGGGCCCCCAAACAGTACCCAGCACCCTAAGGGTCTCGGAGTTGTGACAAACAGACAGAACTAATCAGAGGGTATACCCGCGAGCATTGCAGTCCCCGGACTCCAGCAAAATATACCCCGCTAGTGAACAGTACAATATATTATAGGCGAATGAGCAATAACACAGACTCAATAGATATATTATACCTCGTATAATATAATAGCAGATAATAGCCATTATGACATGTAATCCCAGGCAGAGGCTCGTTGGTGTAGTATAGTATAGTAAACAGAGTATACATATACATAGTATATAACAAAGGTGGATAGGGACCAGAACAGGTAGATAACATAAGGGGGCAGAGCCACCCATCAGAATCAAACAGAGCATGTGGTCTGGCTGGATGCACGACTACCATATTACCTTGGTAACTGGGCCTTAACAGAACATTGGTATACCAAAGGCTACGCTACCTCGTAGCAAGGTGTCCATAATCCAAAATATATAAATAAATAAATAAATAAATATATATATATATATGTATATATATAGCAGACTGTATACAGAGCAGAAGTAGAAATTATTTACAGAGGGTATGTACGTAATTGTACATACATCATATATATATATATATATACACACACACACACATATTAACAGACGCATGTAATATGTATCATGTAACATAATACGATATTTTAAATTACCAGACGTAGTACAAAATATACAACAGACATATATCATATTATCACGATATTTATGCCAACATAAATAGTGATAATAATGATGACATATAATTAATATTATCAAACATATAAGTATTAGACAGTCATGCAACAATGATCATTTTCCAAAGAATATATGTAATTATTATAAAATCTCAGAATCAAATGCTAGGTGTTGTTTTTAATCACACAAACAAATTATTAATAGCTAGACCGTTATTAAACCAATTTCAGATTTATACCAGACATATAAAAAAAATATAATTTTAATAAGACACAGCCTATGTGTCTGAAGTCGACATTGTACTCACCTGGACGACGTGCCAATACTCCAAATCACAGTCCACCAGTGAATGGTTGCGTTGGGGAACTAATGAGAGGCAGAGAGAATCGATCTGAGACAGTGAGAGTGTGAAAACAAATGAGAGTTTCAGACGGGTTTGGTATTTTCAAAGGCAATGTACGTTATAAAGTGTACATCATACGTTGTCGTGGTCAAAACGCGTCTAGTAGCTTCAGTTTCAAAAACGTAACTTCGCAACGTACGTCTCAAACTCATAACGTACATTGATCATCTTCCCTTCCAGATAACGTACGTCATTTTACCACAACGTACGCTGTGCAAGAATTCCAGTTAACGTATGTTTCACAATCTCCAACGTACGTCGGTATACTCCAGACAGTATTCCTCAAGTTCCTTTGCTTCCAAACGTGCGTCACATCATTCCCGATATCCAACGACACCCAACCTTACAAAAATAACATATTTCAAATATTCAAACATCATCTCAACATTTGTGAATCAAATCATAACGGAGATCATTCGAAATCGAATGACGTTACACTAAAGAGTTTGTCAAAAACTTATCAGAATGCTGCAGGAAAATTTCATCGAAAGGGACGAGGTATTACAGTAGGAAAGCTAGAATGCTTCTCTTTTGCGTAAGTTCTGTATGATCCATGATCGATAGAGTAATAGAATGAAATTGGCCAAGATGGGAGAATCAATGTTGGCAAGGCTAATGCTAACTAAGACTTGATTTGTGACACAAAAGTGACTCGTTCAGTAGGAAAGTTACAACGCTCCTCTTATGCGCAAGTTGTGTACGAGCCATGATCAAGACTGTAATAGAGTGAAAGTGGCCGAGATGGGAGAATTGAAGTTGGCAATGGCAATGCTACCTAATACTTGATTTGTCACACAAAAGTTACTCGTTCAGTAGCAAAGTTAAAACGCTCCTCTTTTGCACAAGTTGTGTACAATCCATGATTAAGAGCGTAATAAAATGAAATTGGCCAGGATGGGAGAATTGAAGTTGCCAAGGCTAATGCTAACTAATACTTGATTTGTGACGTAAAAGTGACTCGTTAAGTTGGAAAGTTACAACGCTCCTCTTTTGCGCAAGTTGTGTACCATCCATAATTAAGAGCGTAATAAAACGAAACTGGCTAGGATGGGAGAATTGAAGCTGCCAAGGCTAATGTTAACTAATACTTGATTTGTGACGCAAAAATGACCCGTTCAGTATGAAAGCTACAACGATCCTCTTTTGCGCAAGTTGTGTGCTATCCATGATAGATAGCATAATAGAACAAAATTGGCCAATATGAGAGAATTGAAGTTGGCAAGGCTAATGCTAAATAACACTTGATTTATGATGCAAAAGTGACTCGTTCAGAAGGAAAGTTACAATGCTCCTCTTATGCGCAAATTGTGTATGATCCATGATCGAGACCACAATAGAACGAAAGTGGCCGAGATGAGAGAATTGAAGTTGGTAATGGCAATGCTAACTAATACTTGATTTTTTAGGCAAAAGTGACTCGTTTAGTAGGAAATCTACAACGCTCCTCTTTTGCGCAAGTTGTGGATGATCCATGATCAAGACCGTAATAGAATGAAAGTGGTTGAGATGGGAGAATTCAAGTTGGCAATGCCAATGCCAACTAATACTTGATTTGTGACGTAAAAGTGACTCGTTAAGAAGGAAAGTTAAAACACTCCTCTTTTGCGCAAGTTGTGTACCATCCATTATTGAGGGAGTAAAAAAACGAAACTGGCCAATATGAGAGAATTGATGTTGCCGAGGCTAATGCTAACCAATACTTGATTTGTGATGCAAAAGTGACTCGTTCAGTAGGAAACCTACAACACTCCTCTTATGCACAAGTTGTGTACAATCCATGATCGAGAACATATTTGAACGAAAGTGGCCGTGATGGGAGAATTGAAGTTGGTAATGCCAATGCTAACTAATACTTGATTTGTGACACAAAAGTGACTCGTTAAGTAGGAAAGTTACAACGCTTCTCTTTTGCACAAGTTGTGGATGATCCATGATCAAGACCGTAATAGAACGAACGTCGCCGAGATGGGAGAATTGAAATTGGCAATGGAAATGCTAACTAATACTTGATTTGTGACGTAAAAGTGACTCGTTAAGTAGGAAAGTTACAATGCTCCTCTTTTGTGCTAGTTGTGTACCATCCATGATTAAGAGCGTAATAAAATGAAACTGGCCAGGATGGGAGAATTGAATTTGCCTAGGCTAATGCTAAATAATACTTGATTTGTGACATAAAAGTGACTCATGCAGTAGGAAAGCTACAACACTCCTCTTATACGCAAGTGGTGTACCATCAATGATTGAGAGCGTAATAGAACGAAATTGGCCAAGATGGGAGAATGAAGTTGCGAAGGCTAACATTAACTAATACTTGATTTGTGCCGCGAAAGTGACTCGTTTAGTAGGAAAGCTATAACGCTCATATTTTTTGAAATTTGTGTACGATCCATGATCGAGAGCGTAATAGAACAAAATTGGCCAAGATGGTAGAATTGAAGTTGGCAATGCCAGTGCATAGTAATGCTTTATTTGTGACACAAAAGGGACTCGTTCAGTAGGAAAGGTACAACACTCCTCTTTTGCGCAAGTTCTGTGCGATCCATGATCAAGACCGTAATAGAACGAAATCGGCCGAGATGGGAGAATTGAAGTTGGCAATGCCAATGCTAATTAATACTTGATTTGTGACGTAAAATTTTCTCTTTAAGTAGGAATGTTACAACGCCCCTCTTTTGCGCTAGTTGTGCACCATCCATAATTAAGAGCGTAATAAAACAAAACTGGTCAGGATGGGAGAATTGAAGTTGTCAAGGCTAATGCTAACTAATAGTTGATTTGTGACGCAAAAGTGACTCGTTCAGTATGAAAGCTACAACGCTCCTCTTTTGCGCAAGTTGTGTGTTATCCATGATAGATAGCGTAATAGAACAAAATTGGCCAAAATGGGAGAATTGAAGTTGGCAAGGCAAATGCTAAATAATACATTCTTTGCAATGCAAAAGTGACTCGTTTAGTAGGAAAGTTACAACGCTACTGTTATGCGCAACTTTTGTAATATCCATGATCGAGACCGCAATAGAATAAAAGTGGCCGAGATGGGAGAATTGAAGTTGGCAATGCCAATGCTAACTAATACTTAATTTGCAAGGCAAAAGTGACTCATTTAGTAGGAAATCTACAACGCTACTCTTTTGCCCAAGTTTTGTACGATCAATAATCAAGACCGTAATAGAACGAAAGCGGCTGAGATGGGAGAATTGTAGTTGGAACTTCCAATGCTAACTAGTACTTGATATGTGATGTAAAAGTGACTCGTTAAGTAGGAAAGTTACAACGCTCCACTTTTGCGCAAGTTGTGTACCATCCATGATTGAGAGCGTAATAAAACAAAATTAGCCAAGATGGCAGAATTGAAGTTGCCAAGGCTAATGCTAAGTTATACCTGATTTGTGATGCAAAAGTGACTCGTTCAGTAGGAAAGCTACAACACTCCTCCTATGTGCAAGATGTGTACGATCCATGATCGAGACCATATTATAACGAAAGTGGTCGCGATGGAAGAATTGAAGTTGGCAATGCCAATGCTAACTAATACTTGATTTGTGACACCAAAGTGACTCGTTAAGTAGGAAAGTTACGACACTGCTCTTTTGTGCAAGTGGTGTACCATCGATGATTGAGAGCGTAATATAACGAAATCGACCAAGATGGGAGAGTGAAGTTGCCAAGGTAACTTTAACTAATACTTGATTTGTGACACAAAAGTGACTCATTTAGTAGGAAAGCTATAATGCTCCTCTTTCGTCAAATTTGTGTACGATCCATGATCGAGAGCGTAATAGAACGAAATTCGCCAAGATGGTAGAATTAAGGTTGGCAATGCCAATGCTCACTAATACTTGTTTTGTGACACAAAAGTGACTCATTTAGTAGGAAAGGTACAACACTCCTCTTTTGCGCAAAGTTGTGTGCGATCCATGATCAAGACCGTAATAGAACGAACATGGCCGAGATGGGAGAATTGAAATTGGCAATGGCAATGCTAACTAATACTTGATTTGTGACGTAAAAGTGACTCATTAAATAGGAAAGTTACAACGCTCCACTTTTACGCAAGTTGTGTACCATCCATGATTGAGAGCGTAATAAAACAAAATTAGCCAAGATGGCAGAATTGAAGTTGCCTAGGCTAATGCTAACTAATACTTGATTTGCGACGTTAAAGTGACTCATTCAGTAGGAAAGCTACAACACTCCTCTTATGCGCAAGATGTGTACGATCCATGAGCGAGACCATATTAGAACGAAAGTGGTCGCGATGGGAGAATTGAAGTTTGCAATGCCAATGCTAACTAATACTTGATTTGTGACACAAAACTGACTCGTTAAGTAGGAAAGTTACAACGCTGCTCTTTTGCGCAAGTGGTGTACCATCAATGATTGAGAGCGTAATAGAAAGAAATCGACCAAGATGGGAGAATGAAGTTGCGAAGGCTAACGTTAACTAATACTTGATTTGTGACGCGAAACTGACTCGTTTAGTAGGAAAGCTATAACGCTCATCTTTTTTGAAATTTGTGTACGATCCATGATCGAGTGCGTAATAGAACAAAATTGGCCAAGATGATAGAATTGAAGTTGGCAATGCCAATGCTAACTAATACTTTATTTGTGACAAAAAAGTGACTCGTTCAGTAGAAAAGCTACAACACTCCTCTTTTGCGCAAGTTGTGTGCAATCCATGATCAAAACCGTAATAGAACGAAAGCGGCTGAGATGGGAGACTTGAAGTTGGCAATGCCAATGCTATCTAATACTTGATTTGTGACGTAAAAGTTTCTCGTTAAGTAGGAAAGTTACCACACTTCTCTTTTGCGCTAGTTGTGTACCATCCATGATTAAGAACGTAATAAAACGAAACTGGCCAGGATGGGAGAATTGAAGTTCCCTAGGCTAATGCTAACTAATAGTTGATTTGTGACGCAAAAGTGACTCGTTCAGTGTGAAAGCTGCAACGCTCCTCTTTTGTGCAAGTTGTGTGCTATCCATAATAGATAGCGTAGTAGAACAAAAATGGTCAAGATGGGAGAATTGGAGTTGTCAAGGCTAATGCTAAATAATACTTGCTTTGCAATGCAAAAGTGACTCGTTTAATAGGAAAGTTACAATGCTCCTGTTATGCGCAACTTGTGTAATATCCATGATCGAGACCACAATAGAACGAAGGTGGTCGAGATGGGAGAATTGAACTTGGCAATGCCAAAGCTAACTAACACTTGATTTGTGAGGCAAAAGTGCCTCGTTTAGTAGGAAATCTACAACGCTCATCTTTTGCGCAAGTTGTGTACGATCCATGATCAAGTCCAAAATAGAAACAAAGTGGCCGAAATGGAAGAATTGATGTTGGCAAGGCCAATGCTAACTAATACTTGATTTGTGACGTAAAAGTGACTTGTTAAGTAGGAAAGTTACAACTCTCCTGTTTTGCGCAAGTTGTGTACCATCCATGATTCAGAGCGTAACAAAACGAAACTGGGCATAATGGGAGAATTGAAGTTGCCAAGGCCAATGCTAACTAATACTTGATTTGTGACACAAAAGTGCCTCGTTCAGTACGAAAGCTACAACACTCCACTTTTGCGCACGTTGTGTGCTATTCATGATCGATAACGTAATAGAACAAAATTTACCAAAATGGGAGAATTGAAGTTGGCAAGGCTAATGCTAAGTAATACTTGATTTGTGATGCAAAAGTAACTCGTTCTGTAGGAATGTTACAACGCTCCTGTTATGCGCAAGTTGTGTGCGATCCATGATCGTGACCGCAATAGAACGAAAGTGGCAGAGATGGGAGAATTGTAGTTGACAATGACAATGCTAACTAATACTTGGTTTGTGAGGCAAAAATGACTTGTTTAGTAGGAAATCTACAACACTCCACTTTTGCGCAAGTTGTGTACGATCCACGATCGAAAACTTAATAGAACGAAATTGGCCAAGATGGGATAATTTAAGTTGCCAAGGCTAATGCTAACTAACACTTGATTTGCGATGCAAAAGTGAATCGTTTAGTATGAAAGCTAGAACGGTTCTCTTTTGTGAAACTTATTTACAATCCGTGATCGAGAGCGTAATAGAACGAAATAGGCCAAGATGGGAGAATTGAAGTTGCCAAGGCTAATGCTAACTAATACTTGATTTGTGATGCAAAAGTGACTCATTCAAGAGGAAAGTTACAATGCTCCTCTAATGAGGAAGTTGTGTACGATCCATGATCAATACCGTAGTAGAACGAAAGTGGCCGAGATGGGAGAATTAAAGTTGGCAATGCCAATGCTCACTAATACTTGATTTGTGACGTAAAAGTGACTCGTTAAGTAGGAAAGTTACCACACTCCTCTTTTGCACAAGTTGTGTACCATCCATGATTGAGAGCGTAATAGAACAAAATTGGCCAAGATGGGAGAATTGAAGTTGCCAAGGCTAATGCTAACCAATACTTGATATGTGACACAAAAGTGACTCGTTAAAAAGTAAAGTCACAACGCTCCTCTTTTTCGCAAGTTGTGTACCATCCATGATTGAGAACGCAATAAAACGAAATCAGCCAAGATGGGAGAATTGAAGTTGCCAATGCTAATGCTAACTAATACTTGATTTTGCAATGCAAAAGTGACTCATTTTGTATGAAAGCTAGAAAGCTCCTATTTTGCGGAAGTTGGGTACGATCTATGATCGAGAGTGTAATAGAATGAGATTGGCCAAGATGGGAGAATTAAATTTGTCAAGGCTAATGCTAACTAATACTTGCTTTGTGATGCAAAAGTGACTCGTTCTGCAAGAAAGCTACAACGCTCCTCTTTTGTGCAAGTTGTGTGCGATCCATGATCGATAGCGTAATAGAACGAAATTGGCCAAGATGGGAGAATTAAAGTTGGCAAGGCTAATGCTAACTAATATGTGATTTGTGATGCAAAAGTGACTCTTTAAGTAGGAAAGTTACAAGGCTCCTCTTATGCGCAAGTTGTGTACGATCGAGACCGCAATAGAACGAAAGTGGCCGAAATGGGAGAATTGAAGATGGCAATGCCAATGCTAACTAATGCTTGATTTGTGAGGCAAAAGTGACTCGTTTACTAGAAAATCTACAACACTCCACTTTTGCGCAAGTTGTGTAGAATCCATCATCGAAAGCGTAATAGAACGAAATCGGCCAAGATGGGAGAATTGAAGTTGCAAAGGCTAATGCTAACCAATACTTGATTTGTGACACAAAATTGACTCGTTAAATGAGGAAGTTAGAATGCTCCCCTTTTGCATAAGTTCTGTATGATCCATGATCGAGAGCGTAATAGAACAAAATTGGCCAAAATGGGAGAATTGTGGTCGGCAAGGTTAATGCTTATTAATACTTGATTTACGATGCAAAAGTGACTCATTTAGTAGGAAAGTTACAATGCTCCGCTTTCGCACAAGTGGTGTACCGTCAATGATTGAGAGCGTAATAGAACAAAATTGGCCAAAATGGGAGAATTGAAGTTGGCCAGGGTAATGCTAACTAATAATTGATTTGTGACACAAAAATGACTCGTTTAGTACGAAAGCTAAAATGCTCCTCTTTTGCGCATTTTTTTATATGATCCATGATCGATAGCGTAATAGAACGAAATTGGCCAAGATGGTGGAATTGAAGTTGGTAACGCCAATGCTAGCTAATACTTGATTTGTAACGAAAAAGTGACTCGTTAAGTAGGAAAGTTACAACACTCCTATTTTTCACACATTGTGTACGATCCATAATCGAAACAGTAAAAGAACGAAAGTGGCAGAGGAGAAAGAATTGAAGTTGGCAAATGCCAATGCTAACTAATATTTGATTTATGAAGCAAAAGTGACTTGTTAAGTAAGAAAGTTACAACGCTCCTCCTTTTCGCATGTTGTGCAACATCCATGACTGAGAGCGTAATAAAACTAAACCCTCCATGATGGGAGAACTGAAGTTTCCAAGGCTAATGCTAACTAATAATTGATTTGTTACAGAAAAGGGGCTCGTTTAGTAGGAAAGCTAGAGCTCTTCTCTTTTGCGCAAGTTGTGTACGATCCATGATCGAAAGCTTAATAGAAAAAAATTGGCCCAGATGGGAGAATTGAAGTTGCCAAGGCTAATGCTAACTAATACTTGATTTGTGATGCAAAATTGACTCGCTCAGTAGGAAAGTTACAACACTCCCCTAATGAGCAAGTTGTGTACGATCCATGATCAAGACTGCAGTAAAACGAAGTGGCTTAGATGGGAGAATTAAAGTTGGCAATGCCAATGCTAAATAACACTTGATTTTTGACATAAAAGTGACTCATTAAGTAGGAATGTTACAACACTCCTCTTTTTCACAAGTTGTGTAGCGTCCATGATTGAGAGCGTGCTGTTATCAAAGGCTTACACCTAAAGACTAAGGCAAGTGTACCTATCATCTATAGCAAGTGGACCCTTGAGTACCGAGTGTCGTATCCCACAAAGACTACGATTATTAGCTATTCACTCTTCCTCTATTATCTAGCCGATAAATTAACTGATTTCGAATATATAAACTAAACAAATGTAAACGATAGAATAAACGT
The DNA here is from genome assembly GCA_948243855.1 of Flueggea neowawraea. Taxonomy (NCBI): domain Eukaryota; kingdom Viridiplantae; phylum Streptophyta; class Magnoliopsida; order Malpighiales; family Phyllanthaceae; genus Flueggea; species Flueggea neowawraea. The sequence goes on from CAODLS010695159.1 coordinate 11,428, forward strand.
GGGAAGATGGTACCTAGAAGCTGAATCCCCCTAGACCGAATTAAGTAATAAAGACTCGTTATTCAAACAATCATTCAGGCAATTAGAGCGTGAAAATTCCTAAGATATATTAACCTCTCTCTCGAGTTAGCTAATCCCTAACGACTAGGTTGATTAACCGGAATCTCTTCCTAATTAAAAGCCCTAACGTTGCTTTAACATTATGTTCTATGAATTTCTCTATTAGGTTTGACCCTAATCCGGAGGATTTATGTCGACCTATCTCTAGGTTTGCATGCAA
>CAODLS010695297.1:0-18601 GCA_948243855.1 Flueggea neowawraea
GAATTTTTGAAATCATGATACTATAGTCTTCTAATTGATGTTTAATCCAAAGAATTTGTGCACAACAACTACCCTCTGCCACATATTCAGATTCGACAGTAGATAGCGAAAAACAATTTTGATTTTTAGAAAAATGTGAAACTAATGCATATCCTAAAAACTAACATGTTTCGCATGTGCTCTTTCTATCTAATTGATTACACCACAATCAACATCTGAATAACCAACAACATCAAAATGTCCACATTTAGGAAACCACAAACCAATAAAGCGAGTTTCAATAAGATAACGAAAAAAATATTTAACTGCAATCAAATGAGATTCCTTAGGGGATGCTTGAAATCTAGCATATAAGCATACACTATGCATTATATCTGGTCTACTAGCAGTAAGATAGAGTAGGGAACTGATCATTCCTTGATATAGCTTTATATCCATAGATTTTCCTATTTCGTCCTTAGTGAGTTTTATGGTTGTGCTCATAGGTGTGCTACAAGGTCTTGCATTCTCCATACCAAATTTCTTCAAAAGATCTCCAATATACTTTGATTGGTTGATGAAGAAACCATCTTTTAGTTGCTTCATTTGCAAACTGAGAAAGTAGTTTAACCCTCCCATCATGCTCATCTCGAATTTGTTGTGCATATCTTTGGAAAATTCTTCACACAAACACTCATTAGTAGCACCAAATATAATATCATCAACATATATTTGAACAACTAACATGTCATCATTTTTGTTTTTAATGAAGACTGTTGTGTCAACCTTCCCTTTTCTAAAACCGTTTTGAAGAAGAAAATTACTAAGCCTTTCATACCAAGCTCTTAGAACTTGTTTCAAACCATACAAGACTTTAGTGAGTTTAAAAACATGGTTAGAAAATTTATGATCAATAAAATTGGGAGGTTGTTCCACATACAATTCTTCTTTCAAATAGCCATTTAAAAATGCACTTTTAACATCCTTTTGATAAAGTTTAAAACCTTTAAAACATGCAAATGCACATAAAATGAGAATGACTTCTAATCTAGCAACGGAAACAAATGTCTCATCAAAATCAATGCCTTCTTCTTGGTTATAACCTTGTGCAACAAGTCTAGCCTTTATTCTAACAATTTTACCATTTTCATCTGTTTTGATTCTAAACACCCATTTAGTGCCAAAAATGGTTTTACGCTTAGGCCTAGCAACTAATTCCCATACACTATTTCTTTCAAATTGGTTTAGCTCTTCTTGCATGGCAACACACCAATGTTCATCATGCAAAGCATCATCAACATTCTAATGCTCTATTTGAGAAACAAAGGCAATATTACCAATATCAAGATAAGTGGAAGATCTAGTTGTTACCCCTTTGGATACATCACCAATAATTTGTTCTTTTGGGTGATCCTTTGAAAATCTCCATTGTTTGGGAAGGTCTTCATGTTCTATTTTTGAGCATCTTGATGCCCATGTGATTTGTCTTCATTTGAGTCCTTGCTTTCTTTATTCTTGTCCATCTTGTCATCAATGCGAAGCTCATCCATGTTGTTCACAATATCTATATCATCATCATTATCACAAGTTCTTGACAAAAAGTGATTAGATTCATTAAAAAAAAACATGTATAGACTCTTCAACTTTGAGAGTTATCTTATTAGAAACTTTATATGCTTTACTAATCAAAGAATAACCAAGAAAAATAGCTTCATCTGATTTTGCATCAAATTTACCAAGATTTTCTTTTCCATTATTAAGAACAAAACATGTGCACCCAAAAAATAAAAATATGAAATGTTTGGCTTTCTTTCTTTCCAAAGCTCATATGGAGTTTTCTTGTGTTTGGAATAGAATTAATGCCCTATTTAATATGTAGCAAGCGGCATTGACCGCCTTGGCCCAAAAGTATTTAGGAAGATCATTATCACTTAACATGGTCCTAACCATTTCTTGTAATGTTCTATTTTTCCTCTCAACAACATCATTTTGTTGAGGAGTTCTAGGTGCCGAAAAGTTATGTTTGATACCTTGTTCTTTACAAAGATAAATGGTCAATCGAATTCCCTTCTGCTATCACTTCTAATAGATACAATTGTATATCCTTTCTCATTTTGGACATTTCTACTAAATTTAGTGAATGCATGTATGGCTTTATTTTTGTGTGGAAGGAAAAACATCCAAGTAAAACGTGAAAAATCATCTACAATGACATATGCATATTGTTTACCACCTAAACTCATGGTATATGTAGGGCCAAACAAATCCATATGCAATAGCTCAAGTGGTCTAGATGTAGAAATCATGGCTTTGATTTTGAAAGATGGTTTAGTATGTTTTCCTTTAATACATGCATCACACACAACATTGTTATCAAACTTCAATTGAGGCAAACCATCAACTAAATCTTTTCTAGAAAGTTTTGAAATCAAATCCATGCTTGCATGTCCTAATCTTTTATGCCAAACCCATGCATCTTCATTAAAAGTCGAAAGACATGTTTCATTGAAAGAATTTGGGTCATTCAAGTCCACAACATAAACATTTTCATGCCTATGACCAATGAATAAAACTTTTCTATATTTTGTGCTTTCAATGATGCAATGTGATGATTCAAAGACAACACAATTATTCATATCACACAATTGACTAATACTAAGAAAACTATGTTTCAAACCATCAACAAGGCAAATATTTTTAATGATTAGTGAAGCTTCCATACCCACTTCGCCTTTACCTATGATTTTGCCTTTTGATTTGTCTCCAAATGTTACAAATCCACCACTCTTGAGTTCAAGTTTGGAGAATTAATTTTTGTCTCTGGTCATATGCTTGGAACAACTGCTATCAAGATACCAAGTGTTTGAATTCACTTTCGCCTTCTTGCATACCTACAAAAGTGGATTTCCATTTCTTGTTTTTGGTACCCATTGTCTTTTGGGTCCATAATGATTAGTCCTAATTATGTTAGGAAGGATGATTCCTTTGGGAACCCATGCCCTCTTAACACCAATGTAAGTATTATTTATAACATTGCAAGAATATGAAATATGTCCTATTTTACAACAATAATTGCATTTAGAAAATGCAAATGATGCATGTGATCTAGCAAACCTAGTGTGATATGATTTTTTTGCATCTTTCAATCAATATTTCTTGTATGGCTTTTTGGAGAACCTTTTCTTCTTAAGGAACCTCTTGAATTTTCTATTGAGAAGAGCGAATTCTTCATCTTCCTCTTCATCACTATCACTAAAGATTTTGGCCTTTGAGGTCGGGGCTTTAAGTGCTATACTCTTTTCATTTTTCTTTTTCTCTTCTATTTTCTCTTCTTCTTCCTTCATACTCATTTCATGAGTATGCAATGAACCCATGAGATCTTCCAATGGTAGTGTTGAGAGATCCTTAGCTTCTTGAATCGCATTTTTTATTGAGCCCGAGGCTTTGGCAATGATCGAAGAATCTTCCTTACTAGCTCGGAATGGGTATAAGTCTTTCCTAGAGCTTTGAGGCTATTCACAATATCGTTGAATCTATCAAACATAGCTTAAATTGATTCATTTGGCTTCATCTTGAAGATCTCATATTTATGAACAAGTAAGGATACTTTGTTCTTTTTAACTTGACTTCAAAAGTATGCCAAATTTCTTGTGCATTTTGGCATTGTTGCATGTTGTTGAATTGATATTTACTAAGTGCACAAAAGAGTATGTGCATAGTTTTATGGTTGTAGGAAACAAGCCTTCCATCATCATCATCCCAATCTTCCTTTGACTTGTTGATCTTTTCACCATTAACAACTTTAGTAGGAACATATGGTCCATCTTCAACAACATCTCAAACATTGGTGCTTTCCGACTTCATAAATGCCAACATTCGTGTTTTCCAATATACGTAATCACTATAATCAAAAAAGGAGCTCGATTAGTGGCCAAACCTTCATATTTAGAAACATTATTCAAAGATGTCATTTGGATCTTTTCTCTTACGTTGTGAAACTAACATCAAGAGATTAAGCTCTGATACCAATTGTAGGTCCGAAATGGCAATCCAATAGAGGGGATGAATTGGATTTCTTAATTTTAAAACTGATTTAAAAATGTTTCGCACAAATCAATATGAGTTAAAAAATAAAGTAAGAGTAATAAACCAATTCACACAAACAATAAATGTAAAGTGAGAAGTGTTAGAGAAATCAAAGATAGTGTTTATAGTGGTTCGGCTCTCCTAGCCTACATCCACTCCTCAAGCTTCCCCTTGAGACTTTGAATCCAGTATCAACTTTCTTCTTCAATGGGTGAAGGCAACTTCTACACACTCTTTCTTCTTAGGTGCAAGATTAAACCACTCAAGTACAACTATTGTTTTCAAGAAAAATAAGAAAACTATTCCCTCTCTATTAAAAAAGATATTTGTTTGAATTGAAGCACGAAAATATAATCTATCACTCTCAAGCAAGAAAAAAATTGATAGTATAAAAGGAACTCCTGAGAGGAATATGGATGATTTGCAAATTTGAGTTCAAGAAGACTTAATGATGTTGCAAGTTGATACCAAGTTGTTGTTCTTGAGTTTCTGAAGTCTCTTGGATGTATTTATACCTTTGGAAGTTTAAAGAGATGTTGGAGAGTTGATTAGAGTCGTTGTGAGATAGAGCAATCATATCATTTAATGTACTAACACCTTGTCTAAATCGAGTATGCACATAAATAACTAGAGTTAACCCTTATGAACTTCATGATTTTTGCAGCTCTAACTAGAGTAGGCACTTTCCTAACTCGAGTTATCCATAAACATAACCGTTGGGACCACTGACTTTTGATATTTGAACACTGATCTTGTCAGTCCTAGGTGTAAATGTTTTGTCTCCAATGATAACTCGAGTTATCCAAATTGTAACTCGAGTTAACCTTTGTACTCTGTCTTCTTGTTTGATTCGATTCTTCAAGTTGTGAACATTTTTACTCGAGTTGAATTTATGCCTCTGATACCCCAGATTATTTAACTCGAGTTGGCCTTTTTGATAACTTGAGTTGCATAGATATTGATTAACTCGAGTCATTGCTTTTGAACATCGGCCTTGGAGAGTTGTCTTGCTCAAGTTGAATAAATATAACTCAAATTGTCTGGCTACTAAATAACTTAAGGTTGTCATTAATCTAAATTGAGTTGCCTAGCCTCTGTGTAACTCGAGTTGTCTCTTAAATAACTCGAGTGGAATATTCGCACCTGATGGTCTGATTTTTCTTCTTCACTTCTGGACGCAATGGTTACTTTCAATAACTCGAGTTGGACTATGTATAACTCGAATTAGCCTTGAAAGAATGTTCAAATATCAAACTTAATTTTTTTCATCATCAAAACACAAAGGGATCCAAATGTTAACTACACTTGGTTCAACAAGCTCAACCAAAAAATTGTTACATTCTATAGTTTTTGTAGTCTCAACTAGGAAACCATTACATCTCTTGATTTTTAAGGAAACAAGAAAAGGAAAACCTCAAACCTTTTTTCTCTAAAGCTTAACAAGAAAACCTACACAATCCTCAATCAAATACTTTGATTGTTACAATGTGTGTTCCTAAAACACAAATTTAAAGATCAACCCAACCCTAGAACGATAGCAAGTAATAACAGGTAGAGTGGGTATAAAATAAGAGAAGTAATGAGAAATAATGGGATAGAAAAATATGGCCAAGGTTTCTCTCTCATCTTCAGGTGTTTAAGACGTCTATTTATAGGCCTCTTAAAGTTTGTAGCCGTTGGAATCAAGAATATAGTCATAGTAAGTAATTAGAAAATTATGTACTACCATGGCGTCACATCATCTACGTGCGTAGGTATTGAGTTCATCAAATTTCAGCGTGCATTGATATGCAATTTACGTGTCATGTCTGAACTTAAGTATTCCCTAGTTTGTGCAAATTGGCTTCTATGTGCTTAGACTTAGCACTACGTGTGTAGACAACAAATTTTGCATGCTTAGACATTTCTACAACTTGCTTTGTCAATTTCTAAGATCGTACCTTTGACTCTCTAAGTCAACACTTTCAGCAATATTCAAAATTCAAATCTCGAGAAGCATCATAACAGATATGTCAGCCCCTGTCATCATGCACGAAAACATGCGTATCTGATCATTAACAAGTGTAGATATTCCTCTCCAAGGTCTTCACCTTTACTCATATACGTGCTTTGAAATGCAAGGATAACATGCAACTGAGATATTTCAACCTCTACGTGCATTTCCCTTTCCTTACGTGAATAGATGTATTCCATTGAATCTTAAAAAAGTATACATGCAACTCTGCGTGCTTAGTCTACTTGTTTACGCACTTAGAACAATGTTTGATGCTTAGTGACTCTACACACTTCCACGTGCGTTATGATGTGCTTACGTGCGTAGTGGCCAGCTTTCAGATGTCTTAGAGCGTAAGATATCCGCTACATGTGTATTGGCCATATCATCAACAAAACTAAACTCAACAATCTCCCAATTTTTTATGATGAAAAAATATACATGAATTTGAACATCTAATCATCAATGACAAACAACTTCATCAAGAATTTCACTCCTTGCCAATTGGTTAGTTTAACAAGATAATATGCATGTTGTTTAAAGCAATAATACCACTAGTAAAGACCACTAGAACAAATTTTTGCAACATTCTCCCCCTTTGTAATCATCAAAAAAGGATATGCAATTCTCCCTCTTTTTCAGAGAAATGGGTCAAAAAAATCATGTAGCACATAGAAACCCCCCTAAGCAAATGCATCATGCAAATAAATAATTTTGCATGTAACAACTTCTCACCTTTGAAATTCAAAAAATCAATGTCTGCATACAACATTTGAAATGAATATCACTTGAAATGCGAGTTTTACAATCAATTCAAATATGCATTAAGCTCATGAAGCAACATATCAACCATCAAGCATGGTGATAGATTTTCATTTATACATATTTGTACCATTGATTTCTTATTGTTTTTGTTATTATTCAAGGGTTATTGGCGAGTTCTGGTACTTTAATCGTTTATATTTCCCTTTTCAGGTCATGAGATAGTGTCTTGAAGAAATTGAATGAAATCAAGCGGAAAAGGAGCTTAAAAGACAACTTTTGAGGCTTTCGAGATAAGACACAATCATTTATAACTAAGACACGAGCGTGTGACTGCTTGTTGCGTCCATGTATGACCAGGCCTCATCAAAACTCAAATCCGAATGCAAAACGCGCACGCAAAAGCAAGACACGGGCAAAGACACGGCTGTGTAATTACTATTTTGCCCGTGTAATCACAAATTGTGAAGAATACGCATTAAGGAGATGAAACGACGAAGTTTTATGAAAGACAAGCTATGGGAAGCAAAGACACGCCCGTGTCTTTTCCTGTGTCTTACCCAGCTTTGTTTTCTCTGCCCATTTCAACCTATTTAAAGGGTCTTTCGGGTTCAAACCAGAGAGGACCGTGATTCACATCTCATAACATAACCAAAAAAGGAAGGAGAGCTAGGTTTTAAAGGGAGAACACCTTTGGAACAATTTTCCATCAAGATTGAGGGGTTTCTTGAAGATTAAAGGGTTCTAAATGGGTTCTTTCATTCTCTCTTGTTTTCCTATCATCCTTGTTGTTATATTTGCTGTAATGATGAACCAAATTAACATGCATATGGGTATGGAGAACTATAGGACGGATTTATGATTAAGTTTGTTGTTTGCTCATTTGTTTATGAATTGAGACTCATCTATAATATATATGTTGTTATTGGGTTGATTTATGCTTACTGGTCAATTCAATATTGGTTCCATGTGTGGAAATTGAGAGGTTCATCGTATGTTTAAAGTCGCTCATAGGTGAGAGGAGTTACACGCAAACTTAGAGATAGGTCGACATTAATATTTTAGATTAAGGTCAAACTTAATATGAGAATTCATAAAATGAAGTAATGCAAAATTAAGTGTTTTAATTAGGAAGAGATTCCAGTTAATCAACTTGATGTTAGAGGTTAACTAACTTGAGAGAGAGGTTAAAGTACTTTAGGAATTCTTACAGTCTAATTGTATATCAAATGGATGAACAATGAAATCAGTTTTGTTTAGAAAGTCCTAGTGGGATACTATATTCATACGCTAATTTTACCTTGATTGCTTGGTTTTCAATCTTTTACGTGACTGTGTTTGGTGTTTGTTTGATTTTTGATAATTAATTAGTGTTTATTTTAATTGCTTCACCAGTTAAGTTGTAGACTGGATAATAGGAAAACGGACATTACTAATACTCTTAGTCTCTATGGGATACGAAACTCAGTACTCAGGTCCACATATTACAATCGATATGTGTGCTTGCCTCGACTACCAAGTTTTTGGCGCTGTTGCTGAGGACTATGTTATTAGGAACACTTTATCTTTGTTAATATAGTCATTTTTATTTTATTAAGTTTTCCTTGTTTAATTTTTTTTTGGCTATGTTGGTTTCAATTTCTGTCTCTTCGAAATTACGCTTTCATTTTCTTGCGTCTGTTGCTCTTTTAGGTTTTATTAGTGTATGACCATAAGACATCCATCTAGTTTAATTGAAGCAGATCCTGAAATTGAAAGAACACTTCAAAACCTTAGAAGAAAACTCATACAGAGAGCCAAAGAGATGGATAGACAAAGGGAAGCAAAAATGGAGCAAAATGTGGTAGGAGAGATACCAGTAGATGCGGTTGCTGAGCAACCGATGACCATGTCGGATTATGCTAGATCGAACTTTATAAGAGCTGAGTCTAGAATTTTCAGACCAACTATTGCGGTCAATAACTTTGAAATCAAGCCAAACATCATTCAGATGATGCAACAGTTCATTCAATTTGATGGATTGCAGGATGAGGATCTTAATGCGCATTTGGCAAATTTTCTAGAAATTTGCGACACTTTTAAGATAAATGGAGCTTCCAACGATGCAATTAGACTAAGATTCTTTCCATTCTCTATGCGAGGAAGAGAAAATCAGTGGCTAAATTCTCTACCAAGGGGTTCAATAACTACTTAGGATCGAATGGTAGAGAATTTTTTGCTGAAATACTTTCCACCTTCCAAGACTGCGAAGCTCAGAAATGACATCTCTTCTTATGCATAGATTGAGTCACAATCACTCTATGACACTTGGGAAAGGTTCAATGAGTTGTTGAGAAGATGCCCACATCATGGCTTGCCAACATGGCTGCAGGTTCATACGTTCTACAATGGTTTAAACCAAAGAACAATGTAGATGATTGATGTTGCAGCTGGAGGAACTCTAAACAATAAGACACCAGAAGTGGCTTAGGATCTTATTGAGGAAATGGGTATGAACAACTATCAGTGGCACACCACTCGTTCTAAGCCAAGTAAATAGCTGGGGTGTATGATGTAGATGGAGTGACAGCTTTGCCAATACAAATGGAAGCTTTGAGTAAAAAGATTGAGCGTCTATCTGCAACACCACAAGTAGCTCATGTAGTGTGTGGTGAGACATGTGAAGGACATAGAAGTCAAGACTGCAGAGAGATGGTAAACTATATAGGGAATGTTCCTCAGGCTCAAAATAACCCATATAGCAACATGTACAATCCTAGATGGAGAAACCACCTAAACTTCTATTGGGATAGTCAAAGGCAACAGAGACCAAAATGTCCTCCGGGGTTCCAACAAAAACAACAAGCTCCAGAGGAGAAGCCTAGTCTTGAAGAGCTTATGACTAAGTTCATTCAAACTTCTGAGACTCGTTTCACACAATTAGAGACAACATCAAGAAACCAAGAAACTACATTAAGGAACCAAGAAGCTTCAATGATAAATCAAGAGGCTTCAATTCATAACCTTGAAAATCATATTGGTCAACTTGCTAAGCTTGTCTCTTAAACACAGCAAGGAACGTTGCCTAGCAACATGAAAACTAATCCAATATAGCATATTAAGGCAACAACTCTTAGGAGTGGAAAACAGCTTGATGAAGTCAAAAACAACCAGAGCAGGAAAAAGTCACAAAAGAGAAAGAAGTGGCAGAGAAATCTCCACTTATTTCTCCACAAGTAAAGGAGTTCAAACCCACCTTTCATATCCTCAAAAACTGAAGAAGGAGTGCATGGATGTGCAGTTTGGTAAATTTCTTGAACTCTTTAAACAACATAATATTAACTTACCTTTTGTTGAGGCTCTTTCGCAGATGCCAAAGTATGCTTTCTAACAAGAGAATGTTGGAGGAACTATCCACCATGTCATTGAATGAAGAATGCTCTGCCATTGTGCAAAATAAGCTACCATAGAAATTGCAAGATCTAGGGAGTTTTACTGTCCCTTGTACTTTTGGTAGTTTATCTGTTGAAAAGGCATTAGCTAATTTAGGTGCAATTATAAATTTAATGCCTTATAAAGTGTTTAAGCAATTAGAACTGGGTGAACCTAAACCAGCAAGAATGAGTCTACAGTTAGCCGATAGGTCTATAAAATCCTAGAGGTGTAATTGAAGATGTGTTGGTTAAGGTAGATAAATTCATTTTTTCCAGTAGACTTTGCGATTGTTGACATGGATGAAGATAGAGATGTACCTTTAATCCTAGGAAGACCATTCTTAGCAACTGCTAAGGCTTTTATTGATGTCGATAGTGCTCAATTAGTCCTTAGGGTTGGGGATGAATAAGTTAATTTTTATGTATCTAATTCCATGAGAAAAACTATTGATCAAGATGACATTTGTTATGCTATTGATGTTGTTGATGTTGCAGTGTCAGAATCTATGCAGGAAATTGTTTGTGATGATCCTCTTGAGCTCACTACTGCACAAGGTAAGGGAGAATCGGTTGGGCATGCGACATATTTGGAAACGACCGAATTCATGAAGAGGAATAAAAACTTTAAGGAGATCGATAGAAGTAAGACAATGAGATTGAAACCCTCCATTGAAGATCCACCTACTATGAAATTGAAAATGTTGCCAGAGTATCTTGAATATGCATTTCTTGATAAAAATTCAAAGCTGTCGGTTATCATAGCATCCAACTTGGAAGTTGAATAAAAAGAAAAACTTATTAAGGTGCTTAAGGAGCATAGAAGGGCCTCTGCTTGGAAAATTTCTAACATAAGAGGAATAAGCCCTTCCTTTTGTACTCATAAAATTTTGATGGAGGATGGTTTCAAATCAGTGGTGCAACCTCAATGAAGACTTAATCCCAACATGAAGGAAATTTTAAAAGCTGAGGTAATTAAACTTCTAGATGCAGGAGTTATTTACCCTATTTTTGACAGTTCTTCAATAAGTCCTATGCAGGTTGTTCCAAGGAAAAGAGGCATGATTGTGGTTCAGAATGAGAAGAATGAGTTAATCCCAATGCATACAGTCACCGGTTGGAGATTATGCATTGACTATAGGAAGCTCAATGATGTTACTCGGAAGGATCACTTCCTCTCCCATTCATCGATCAAATGCTTGAACGGTTGGCTTGACACATATATTATTGCTTCCTCAATGGTCTCTCAGGCTACTTTCAAATTCCCATTGCACCTGAAGACCAAGAGAATACCATTTTCACGGGCCCATATGGAACCTATGCCTATAGAAGGATGTTGTTTGGCTTATGCAATGCACCAGTAACGTTTCAACGATGCATGATGGCCATTTTTGATGATTTGTTCGAAGACATTATGGAGGTATACATCGATGTTTTTTCTATTTTTGGTGATTCTTTTGATTTATGCCTTCATAATTTGAAAAGAGTGTTGGAGCGGTGTGAGAAGACCAATTTAGTTTTGAACTGGCAAAAGTGTCATTTCATGGTACAACAAGGTATGGTGTTAGGTCATAGAATTTCTCATAAAGGAATTGAGGTCGATAGAGCAAATATTGAAATTATTGAAAAATTACCTCCTCCCAGTTCAATTAAGGCTATTAGAAGCTTTATAGGTCATGCAGGTTTCTATAGAAGATTCATTAAAGATTTTTCAAAAATTTGTAGGCCTTTAACTAAATTGCTTGAGAAAGATACACCTTTTAACTTTGATCAGGAGTGTTTGAATGCTTTAATGTATTAAAATAAAAATTGGCAAATGCCCCGATCATGGTTGTCCCAAACTAGAACCTTCCTTTTGAACTAATGTGTGATGCAAGTGATTTTATAGTAGGTACAGTCCTTGGATAGAGGAAGGAGAAACACTTTCAACCAATTTACTACTCTAACAAGACTTTATTTGCTGCTCAAATGCATTATACAACCACAGAGAAAGAATTGCTAGCTGTAGTTTTTGCGTTTGAGAAGTTCAAATCATATTTTGTTTTGTCTAGAGTAGTTGTTTATACTTACCATTCTACATTAAAATATTTGTTTAATAAGCCAGATACAGAGCCCAGGTTGATTAGATGGATCTTTTTACTGCAAGAATTTGATCTAGAGATCAAAGACAAAAATGGAGCAGAAAACTTGGCGGCAGATCACTTGTCACGTTTGGAGAATCCTCATTTAGAAGCTCTTAATGAAGAAGATATCGATGAAACATTTCCAGAAGAGCGTCTTTATGACATTGAACATGTATGTGATCCTGAATTCCCATGGTTTGGTGATTTTGCTACCTATTTGTCTGTTGTTTTTCTTCTTAAGGATCTCTCTTATCAGAAAAAAAAATATTCTTTTCTGATTTGAAAAATTACTTATGGGAGGACCTGTTTCTATTTAGAATTTGTGCAAACTAGGTAATTCACAGTTGCGTTTTGCACGCTGAAGGATGGAAGATTTTGGAGCATTGACATGCCGAGCCAACTGGAGGTCATTATCAGGCCAACAGAACGGCTCAAAAAGTTTTGGAATTAGGTTTTTATTGGCCCTCTCTTTTCAAGGATGCTCAAAGGTATGTGAAATCATGTGATAAGTGTCAGTGAACAGGTAACATTTCGTTCCGTGATGAAATGCCTCAGAACTTTATTTTGGTTTGCAAAATATTTGATGTGTGGGGTGTTGACTTCATGGGCCCATTTCCTATTTCTTTTGGAAATCGATATATCCTAGTTGTTGTTGATTACGCGTCAAAATGGGTTGAAGCATTAGCTTTGCATACTAATAATCCTAGGGTAGTTGTGAAATTCTTGAAGAAATTGTTTTCATGATTTGGCACACCTAAAGCAATAATCAGTGATAGAGGCAATTCACAATTTGATAAGGTGCTTAATAAGTATGGTGTCATACACAGGCTTGCCACCTCGAGTCACCCTCAAACAAGTGGTCAAGTAGAAGTGTGTAATCGAGAGCTCAAAAGAATTTAAGAGAAAATAGTGGCACATAACAGGAGAGCTTGGTCGATAAAGTTAGATGATGCTTTTTGGGCTTTTAGGACAGCTTTTAAAACATCAATAGGCACTACACCTTATAGGTTAGTGTATGGGAAATATTGTCACCTCCCTGTTGAGTTGGAACATAAAGCATATTGGGACATAAAATCTGTGAATTTTGATTTGAGTCTTACAGCTACACATAGGAAATTTCAGCTCAATGAACTTGAAGAGTGGTGAATAATGACTATTCAAAATTCTCGACCATACAAGGAGAGAACCAAGAGGTTTCATGATGCTAGAATCCATCAAGGGGAACAATTCAAGGAAGGAGATAACGTGCTCTTGTACAACTCGAGGCTTCGATTGTTTTTTGGTAAGCTCAAATTGAGATGCTCTGGTCCATTTACAGTCACTCAGGTGTTTCCTTATGGAACCGTTGAAGTGACACATCTGGAGAACACTATGTTTAAGGTTAATGGCCACAGATTGAAATTGCATATTGGAGGTAACCCCGGACAAGCTTAATCAAGAAGAATGTGCTTTTCACTGGGTAGAGCAATAAAGGAGTCCACACACCAATGTCATGCTAATGACATCTAACAAGCGCTCCTTAGTAGGCAACCCAAGCATTTTATAAATTTCTCGTTTCTTTGTTGATTTCTTTTATGAATTTTGTTTAGTGTGCTTCGTGTCTCCACCTGTGATTTTCTATTATCGAACATTTTTTATAGGTTCAAGTGTTTGTTTGTTTTCTTGCATATTTTCAATCTGAGGAGTTGATTTTGTGTTTAGGAATGCATTCAATGACCAAAGATGGGTGAATTCATGGAAAAAGGTCGATCACTACTGTATGTATGTTTCAAGACATGTTGTGAAAAAATAAGGTATGTTTTCTTTCAACCTATTAAGAGTTAAACATTTTCGATGAAAATTCAAGAAAACTGGTGACACGCGAACCAAGACACGGCTTGATCCTTTTCCGTGTCTATGAGCCATAAATCGTGTCATACACTGCTTCGTTTTGAATGAAAATTTTGGCAAGATATGGCCGTGTATTTCGTCTCCTTGTTCGTGTTTTTTAAGCCAAGAACGTGTCTTCAATAAAACATTGTTTGATTAAAAAATTCCGTAAGACACAATTTGAACCTGTGTCCGTGTCGTTCGAGACTCGTCTGTGTCTTATCATCCCCGTTCGTGTCTTTTTATCTGCAACACAACAATCAATTTCGTTCTTCAAAAACACAATTGTGCCTTGCTTTCTTCTTCAATCTCTCTCTGTGTCCCCTTTATCCTCTTCCATTTTGTCTCTCTCTCTCACCATCCACGTCATCTTCCTCTTACAGTCACCATCCACGAACATTGTCCACAAACATTCAAAACCCACTCCATTCCACATTTACTTCGTTATTGACCCAAACCCTAATCCATCCCTGTCTTTCTTTTTCTTTTGATTTTTGGGCTGCAAATCAGGTAACAAATCTTGTTTTATTTATTAATGTTATTGGGTTATGCTTGTTTTCATTGTGTAGTCCAATTTGAAAAGTATTGAGTCGAGAAATGCCTTAGAAACTTGCTAGGTTTGGTTGGAATGTAATGTTAATGCATGATGAATTGAAGTGTTGGGTTGTTCTTGATGTGATTAGGACATGTTACTGACATAGAATATGCAATTGGATGTTGTTAGGGGTGGATAAATTGAGTGTTTTTGTGCTCAAACTAAGCACCCACCAAGTGTTAGATGAAATGCATAAATGGAATTAGGTGGATGTTTAATGTCCTTGATTTCAGGATAGGTTGGCCTCATGCCATGATTCATAGTTCATTTTTTTTTTGTGTATGCAATGAAATTGCTCACCATGATTATCTACGTTAGGAGTTACAATTTTATTATTATTATTTTTCATTCTCAATTAGAAGCATGTAGATGCCATGTTTTATTTTCCATATCATGATCAACATCTTTTAGCATAGCATGAAGATTTATTTTAGTATTTATTTTTATTTTGTTTTATGTTTATTCAAAAAACGAAAAGAAAAAAGAAAAAGAAAAAAAATTGAATTGCCATTTATAAAATTCTAACTCCAATTTTTTTGTCATAAAATGAGCAGGATGTTTAAGCGCATAGCGGCTATGCAACATCAAAGAAGAGACAATGAGCCAATTCGAAAGAAACAACGAGTTGAGGGCTCATATATTCGGGCACCTAGACAAACTTTATCACCACCTAGACCGCCCACAACCAATCAATTGATGCTATGCTTTACTAATTAAGAGCATCTTGAGAGATTCAATACTCTGCGAGGCAAACCATTTGTGGGTTGCAGTTTCATTGACTAGACAGTTTTACAATCTGTTGGCCTAGAGTAGGAGGTTCGGGAGCTTATTTATATAGGGGCTTGGTAGGCATTTTTTGAGATTCATGATGAGGCTTACAAGGAATTGACATTGGAAGTCCTCTCCACGTTCACTATCAATGGGAAATAGTGGGTATGGATATTCCTGACTTAATCCAATTTCGGGTAATGGGAGAATTTCACAAGATGAACTACACACAGTTTTCCCTTCACATGGGATTATACACAGAGGAGTTCATTTCCAGCCAAGAATACATGGAGCTTGCTACTCGGTTTCCCAGGCATATGACCACTAATGATTTTTGGGTGCAAATAACTTGAGGCGGTAAATATGATCCTAGCAGTTCAAAGGGCTCCACACTAAACTCACCCCGCTCTGAGATATTTTCACTGTCTGTTGGCCCAAACTATCAATGCTCGGAGATACAGCCTAGGAGTAGTTGGTGAGCAGGATTTACTCTATCTCTACGGCATCCGCGAGCGCTACCCGATCCATTTGGGGTATGCTTTCACATACTTTATTCTTGCGCAAGCTCAGAGAAATAAGACAGCAGCCTTATATGTGGGATATTATATCAAGCGCCTAGTCAGAGGTATGGGTCTTTTTGCTTGACTGCCACAAATGGAGTTGATGTGTCGGATGGCTCCTATTCAGCAAGCCACCCTTATCAGTATGAGGATGCTTAAGAGGTGGCAGGGGCCTTAAGGACAGTTTTATGTATTGGCTGGCACACCATACCCTCTGGCAGAGCAAATTGAAAGGGTTCACCCAGATTCACCAAAGCAATTGATACATCCAGAGTCTCCTACACCACCCATACCGCCGCCCTTTTCTAGAGTGAGTACAGATTCCTCATCATCACAGAGTCATCTTGAAAGGATTGAAATGCTCCTCGGGTAGCTAGCTACTAGGATGGCCAGTGTAGAGACATTTGGTACAAATATTAGGCAGCTAGCTACAAGGATTATGAGTGTATAGACTTCTTTATCAGAGATCAGACTACGCCTTGAGACAATGCTAGCGGGTACACATTCATATGCACCTATAGTAGCGCCACATTCCACACCAACACATTCAGACACTTAGATTGCAGCAGCATAGCAGGGATCATCCACTAATTGATCCAAGTGTTATACTATTTTGGTTTCCTTTTAGTTATGTTATAATCATGGCAAGGACTAACCCTGCTCTGATCATTAACGTGTTTAGATCAATGTATGGCATTTTTGCTTCTTGGCTCAACACATCTGCGCGCTTAGATGCCATTTTGAATTCAATAACGCGCTTTAATGAATCAATAAGGTGTTTTATTGATCATTAACGCACTTTAATGAATCATTAAGATGCCTTAATGACAAATATCAGCAAGTCTAAGATTTTTCACCTTTTTCATGGATGTTTTGCATTTATCATCATCAAAACCAACTCAACAATCTCCCCTTTTTTATGACGACAAAACATACATAAATTGGAACATCTATTTACCAATAACAAAAAATTTAATCAAGGATTTCATTCATTGTCACTTGGTTAGTTCCAAAAAATAATAATCATAATGTTCAAGGCAAGAATAATAATGATAAAGCAAATCCGAGCACACTTCTCCCAATAAATTCATGAACACTTCTCCCCCTTTTTGTATCATCGAAAAGGATATGCAAAATGAACAATCTCCCCTAATCAATCAAAGGAATTTATCAACAAATGCAAAATCAATTATAGCTCCCCCTAAATAAATGCATTTGGAAAGAAAACCTCCCACCC
Source organism: Flueggea neowawraea (assembly GCA_948243855.1). Classification (NCBI taxonomy): domain Eukaryota; kingdom Viridiplantae; phylum Streptophyta; class Magnoliopsida; order Malpighiales; family Phyllanthaceae; genus Flueggea; species Flueggea neowawraea. The sequence continues at coordinate 17,383 of CAODLS010695297.1, forward strand.
TCTTTTGTTTCAAAATGTGTACATCAGTAAAACAATATATCCCCCCCTTTGAAAAGCACAAAAACAGTGTATGCATCAAGAGAGATCAATTTTAAAAACATGTAATGCAATCAACATTAATATGCACAATAAATAATATATCAAAAACATAATGCATATCAACCAAAGAAAACAAAAACGAAAAAGGGTACCACATTTGCATATTTTCTCCTTCTTTTTCAATATGTGTGATCACTGCAATCAAAGAAAGGAGCACGATTAATAGCTAAACATTCATACCTTGCAATGTCATGAATGAATGCCATTTTGAGATCTTTAACTATTTGGATGTTAAGCCAAAAGGAAATATATCAAGAGCACAAGCTTTGAAGAGAACACAAATCCAATTTATAGTGGTTTGGTCCTCCTTGACCTACATCCACTCCTCTAGCTCAACTAGAAGTTTAATCCACTAAAAATTCTTCCTCACTTACGGGTGCAAGGAAATTGTTACACCTTGTATTGCATGATCAATAAGAAAACCTTTACACTTTGTTTTTGCGGGCTCAACAAGAAAATCTTCATCTAGTATTTGTGGGATCAACTATGAAACCTAACCACTTATTTTTGCAGGATCAATAAGCAAATCGAACTCTAGTTTTCTAAGGCTCACTAGCAACCAATCTTGTTTTTCTAAGGCTTAAAAAGGAAATCTATCTGTTAGAATTGTGCCCTAGTCCAATCATTAATGTGCATTGTCATTCAATTATTTAATAAAGAGGAATTTCATTTCTATGAAATATAACATGTTTTATGAAGATAAAACTCCACGAATAGTCTATTATTCCTTGTGCCATCAAGTGCGTGACTTGATAGTAAAACCATAAGGATAAAAGAATACTATTCTAAATGTCCCTAATCGATCATTATCATAGGAATGATAATGAATTAAAGATTAGTATGTTGCTAAGTGGATAATCACGTTTTACTGATTAATGATATGAGATATCAACTTAGAACATTGATGCATGTTGGGGAACATGTATTGGACTGGCACGCTATGAAAGCACTTTATGGATCATTGTCACAAAGTAGCTTTCATACAGTGGTGATGTTTGAGTCCTCTGACTGAAACTCACTAACGACTCCTACATGAGGAATCGCATGTTTTGACTTAGTCAAACGTTATCCGTAATAGGGTAACAATAAAGGCTATGATTGGATATGTCATGAATCATGT
>CAODLS010695337.1:0-14811 GCA_948243855.1 Flueggea neowawraea
GTCATGTTTTACCCCTGAAACAGAGGAGTCCCATAATAGAAAACTAAAACATACTAATATATAGTATGAAAGCAAAGTATGCAAAAAAACATCAAAATCAGAGAGGTGACATATGTAGTATAACACGTAATCAGTTTATCATTAGACAATCCTTAGATTAGTTCAATTTCACAGTATGTTCGACATAGTAAAAACTATAATAAAAGTTTCGAGACACAGTCTATGTGTCTGAAGCTGTTAATCACTCACTTGGAGATCCAAGTGCATTCGCCAGTCAAGCCCCACTTACCAGTGGCTGATCTCGGGGGCAAGAAAAAGAAGTTGAATAAACAAATATATATCGACAGATATATCAGAGACAAATCGAAATGCGGTATTGTGACAATACCAAATGCATGATATCAAATGCAAATATGGACTCTCAAAGATCCCCAAAAATCCACCGAATGATAATCTATCATTCTGGACCCAAAATTCATAATCTACATAAAATTACAGTTTGGTCCCCAACCAGTGTAAAATTATGTAACAACCCTCAAAATAGACTGGGATTACTAACTAGCCATCCACGTAGTCAGAACCCCCAAATAAGACCCCAAACTCTTGGAAATCTCAAATATGCAAAATTACAAGATTGGTCCCATAGAACCACATCTTACTCGAGTAACCCCAAGGCTTACTCAAGTAAGACACCCCTCAGCTTACTCGAGTAAGTAAGTCTGGTTATTCGAGTAAGACATGCCTCTTCTTGCTCGAGTAAGCCAATCTATTTACTCAAGTAAGGCACAACAACGATTACTCGAGTAAGCCTATTTGCTTACTCGAGTAAGACACTATCCAAAAATTTCTAAAGTCGACCAACTCTAGATTCAACATATCAAAAACGCCCCCAACAACCCACATTGGTTATAAACAACCTCCTAAACTTAAATCTATGGACAAAACCATCATAACAACTCCAAATAACCCAAAATTGACCTAAACCGAAACGGTTCAAACCCATTTATAACCATCATTGATTCCCATGAATCTAGGCTATTTATAGGTGTTTTTAGACCCCCCAATAGCACGATCTAGCAACCCCTAACAAGCATCCTGACAGGAACAACACAAACATGAGCCTATGAACAATTGTTCCAAACCCTAAGATGAATATTCTTGCAAGAATGATGAAAAATGAAGTAAAGAAGAGTTTGGAAGCTCAATCTTACCTCAAGGAATGATCATCAACGAAAGGAAACCAATGGGAATGACTACTAGACGAAATGAGAGTGATTTGAGTGAAAATGATAGTGAAAGGCCGAATGGGTCTGGTGGGGGTTTATATAGACCTTGCCCAAAACTGAGGTTTACTCGAGTAACACATCCTCAGGTGTTCTTCGTATTCATATGAGAACACGGCTTACTCGAGTAACTAAAATGACTTACTCGAGTAATCCACACCCCATCTTACTCGAGTAATCCAAATGGCTTACTCGAGTAATTCGTGGGTCATCTTACTTGAGTAACACAATAATGCTTACTCGAGTAATCCCATTAAAAACTATCAATTCTCCACTCAACACTCGAACAACCAAGATCAAAACAGGACTAAACGGAATATTACGGGGAATCCAATCAGAAACCAACGGGGTATTACATAACACGTATTCATTGTTGGAACAAACATTAGTGGTAATAATTTGAATAAGATTTTCATATCATAATTATTTTTCTTGGATTGTTTGAAGTAACTTCTGATTTATTCTTTGTAGTAAATCATAATCTTTGCAGTCAAAAATAATGTCTTCGGAGTTTGACTGTATGAACTTCTTCCAAATTATTTACCCTTTAGGAGTGGATGTTCAATCAAAGCCTAAAATAACAACCAATGAACTCTTGTAGGTAGTGAAAGCAAAAAGAAAAAGAAAAAAAGAAATGTTCACCTTCATACATGAAAGGGGAATTAAAAAAAAGGCGGGGAAAGGAAAAGGGACGATCATTTGGTGGACGATTGTGAGAAACAATGCGGTAACTGCTGATTTACAAGAAAAGACCGAAATGTTTGATGTATACTCCAGAAATGATATTTGACATTGGAATCAGAAGTACTATAAATATGAATAACTAACATATCATTTTTTTGAAAACAATAAAAATATGACAAATTTAACATGATTTACATTTTTTTACATTTTTAGAGCAGAAATTCAATATGGTACACATTTTCTATATTTTCCTAATTTCTGGCAATATTGTACTCTTGTTTAAAAAACTATACTTATGTTTAACTTTTCTTTTTATTTTTTTGCCATCTTCAATATTTGCAATGTTTTAGCAAACATTAACCTTTTCACAATATTTTTCTATGCTACGACAATTTTTGTGGGTAAAATATTTTTATTGCATTGCATTACATTATATAATTTATTATTTACCAAAGTGGTCCATTATCTTTGCACCCAATGTTGTCAAATCTACTCATTGTTCTACATGCATAAATCCCAATATATTGCTCTTCTTTTCTTTATTTTCTCCTTTTTATTCTTTTTGTGGGTTTAACCTACATTTTCTTGTACTTTTCTTATCTTCTATTCTCATTCTCCCTATGTTTTCTAATTCATGTTTTATGGTGCAGCCCTCTTTCACTGGAAAATTCATGTTTTATTCCTTTATTGCTTTTCACTATCTCTATGTTTTCCTGATTTATGTTTTGCTCCCTCATTTTCTCCAAGCCGCTGCTCCTACATTCACTTCATCAGTCTATTTGCACTCTTTGAAGTTTTTATTTTCTTTATTTCTCTACAATTAATTTTCATTATGCATTTCTCCATTACTTATGGACTTAAAATGTAAACATTGGCAGTGTTTGCATGTTTATTCTTATTATTATATTCACTTTAATGCTGGATTTTTACCGCAAAGTCTGTAGTTTCTCTTTTACAAGTACACATTGATAGGCTTGCATGCTCATTTCTTTTGCTACACTCAAATTGCTCTCCTTACGATCCAAGTCCATGCATGCGATTATAGTTCATTTTCCTATTAAGAAATATTTTTAAATTTTAACTTTCTGATTATCCCCTTTTTGCCAACATTTTTGGTTTAGCCAGTTATATATATTTTATTCGAAAAAACAACACCCAATAAACTTTCATTGTTAGTAATTTCTTGTTTGTTTTATTCTACAGATTTACTAATTTCAAAAGTCCTAATTTTAATATTCACATATACATCAATTTATTTTTTTAAAAGTCAGTTCATTTGCTCTTGGATTTTCACATTCAATCTTTTTGATATTATCGTTTTGAACTACAATTCTTATAAAATTTTGTTTGTCTTATTTGTTTTTAATGTTAAAGGTCGTATATTATTTTCTTAGTGGGCTTTTATTTGTATTATTTTGTCTTGTAGTTATTTTTATACTATTTACTTTACCACTCTCCATTCCATTAGAGTTTTTAATTCCTAAATTAAAATATCAATAGTTAATACTTTGACATTTGGACAGGTGGTTACTGAGGTGGCAAAATCTTTTAGTATTATAAGACTAGTGTTGTCTCCATAATATTGAAAGTTGCTTCACTCTTTATAACTTGTCTCATTTTTGACAGTAGAAATTTCTCAATTCGGTTAGTTAAATATTTCCCTACTTTTCACACATTACATATTAAACAATTAAGTCATCTTTCAATAGTCAATTTTAATATTAAAATTATTTTGTTATAATCTTTCAGAATTTGCTTTCCAATCTTAATTATAGATTTTTGAAATTAATGATCTTTTAAACTTTCATTTTAAATATTAAAGTGATTTGCTAATTTTCTATAATTTTTCCCCAATTTGACAAAAAAAAAAATCCGTCACATTGCTTTATCAGTTATATTGTTTTCATTTTTTGTTATTTGATGAGTTTTTGCATATGGCGTTAGTTTCTTTAATTTATAGTTAATACCTACATGAAATATTTACTTGAATTACATTATGCCTTTCTGTTTAATTCATCTTAAATTGTCATAGATAGTTGTTAGAGTTTTTGTTGACTTCTATTTAGTGTTGCAATTGATATTACAGATAATGTCCATCATTGGCAAAAACCTTGCCCTCAATGAGATTGAAGCAGACCCCATTACTCCTACTGCCGATTACGCAACATATTTTTTGAGTGTTGCTATGAGTTGTTCCAGCCAAGCCCCCCGTCAGAAAGCGTGTCAATAATTTCGCTGTTGCAACTCAAATCATGCAAGGAGGATTTGATCATTTAATGCTAAATGCGCAACGAACAGTTGATGATATGGTCAATTGCTGGTTAGATGAACATAAAGCTTTGGACAATTCAACAAAACTTAGTTGGGATGAGGTTGAAGTGAAGACAAAAATGGAGAGTGTATCGAAATTGGAGGTCCAACTCTTCAATAGGGATGATATAAATGTGGATCCAGTATTTTTGTTAAAAACAGTTGAAGAATGCTATGGCATATTGAAGTGGGAAGAAGGAGAGAGGATAACTTTTATAAGTTTCCTACTTCAAGGTATAATAAAGCATGGTTTCAACGAATGAAACTCAGTGGATCCAAATGGAGAAACTTTTGCATTGAATTTCTGAGGGAGTTTGTGCCTACATATGAATTGGAGCTGAAAATTAGGGAATTTGAGAGGTGAGTCCAGCATGAAAACATGACTATTACAGAGTATGAAATTAAATTTTCAAAATTGAGGAGCTACTCTTATGAAATTGTCGAGTCAGAGGAATACAAGATAGGGAAATTTCTGAGAGGACCAAAAAATTCTTTATTTGAAGGAAGCTGCAAATTTTGCTTCACCAAATATAAAAAAAGTTGGCGGCCTTACTTTAGAAGAAGAAGCGAGCGAGAAGTTAAACAAGAAAGACAAACAGAAAGCGATGTGCACAGCAGGAAGTTCTACCATCGCACAAAGATGGAGTTATAGTCAACAAAAAAGCATCGGCAGTAAAACAAGGCAAAAGTTTCGATGTTTCTCAAGTAATGTGGTAGGCCATGAGTATAAAGAATGCCCTTACATACAACTCTTAATGTACCACTTCAAAAGTACATAGGTATATCTCATTCGTTACTAATTATATTGTAATATACCTATCTATGATGAATAAAATTTCATTCAATCTTTCAAGTGAGAAAACTAAAAATACTTAATGAACTTAGAGATGGGAGGCAATTCACTGGGGTGGACATCGTAATTAAGGGTAAAAAAAATTGTCCATATTTTGGGAAGAAAGAATCACACATTTTGCACAATAATATTCACATAAACATTGTACACACCAATTTTGTCTTCACTTGTATAATTTTCACTAATGGTTAAATCTAATAGTTGTGTACAATTTGTTTTTTTTTCTTTACTTATATCTGTTTCAAAAAAATACATCGTAACGACTTAAAGGTATGTATTATAAAGAACTTGCTACATTAGTATTTCACTTGAATTATGTGTCTTCATAAATTCAAACTAATCATAAAATTGTTGTTATCCGTGATAGTAAGTTGTTTTAGTAGGGTTTTTTTGTGGGTTGTTTTATTTGTGTTCATTTTTTTATCATGAAAGAGATTCAGTGCCTATACTCTTACATTCATGTCTTTGTGGATCTTGTCGAGTTTGATATAAAGTTTGACATTTGATTATGTTTTAGAAAAAAAATTATTTGATTTTCGCACATAGGTTGTGTTTGGTTTCGGATTTTTACTGAAGATATGGTTCAAATTGGATTCATTCAATAAACAAAGTGAAATGAAAGTTTATATGCATGAAAGAACTAAGAAGATGAGCATTTTTTGTTACAAAGAAAATCAAAAGATTTGAAAAACTAACGAAATATTGCAATTCAAATGAAAGTTTGTATCTATAAAAAAAACTAAAAAAAGTGGGAGTTTTTTGTTCAAAAAAATGAAAAGAACTAAAAAAAATACAGGAATTTAAATGAAAGCTTGTATCTATAAAAAAAAATAAAGAAATAGGTTTTTTATTCCGAAAAAAGAAAAGAATTGAAAAGCTAAATAAACAAACTTTTACCACACAAAGAATTGTATTTTTCTTCAAGCTAAGTGAGAGTATGGTGGCTGTATTTCTCTTTGCTCCATCATAGTTGTGGTTGTTATTGCTAATATCATTGTTATTTACTGCGGGTTGTGCACTTATCTTTTATGAGATATCATTTATGAGCTATTACTTATTATTTACATCTAACTCATTTTTTTATCCATTATAAATTATCTCATGAAAGTATGTTTGTGTATTTATGATGTGAAATAGGAAAGACAATAATAATAACGATCTCACAGCGATGAAAACAACCTTACTTGAGAGAAGAACAAAAGGGAAATTTGTCACCGGTGAATCATCTGAACCTAAAAAACAGAAGTTGCTCACGATATTTGTATTAAACCTCCAAACAACCACATTTACTAGACAACAATATGAAATTAATGCTAAAATTGTTGGCATAAAAAAAATAAGAGAAGGTGCCACAATGACGTATGCAACGCTTGCCTCAGACGACTCATCGACAATGATGAAGTTCTCTATTGCTCATGTGGAAAACACGATATTTCAATTAAAAATTGTACAACACATAACATTTACATAATTGAACATAGATTCAGACAAATTAACAAATGTGACTTAAATATACATGTTGTTTGTTTGAGTAGCAGTATCTAATAATACTGGAGATCTTCTTACATGTTTCGGCGATCAAGCCAGAAAAATCCTCAACCAAAAGCCAAGCACAACTGCTACAATGTCAACAGAAGTAAGCAACCCACGCTAAAACTGTTGAACCAATATTATCTGTCACTAAATCTAAAATAACAAAGTACCATATTTGCAGGAAACGATGGTGTTCATTGAAAATAAGATAAACCAACTAAAAGAAAAATATTTCAAGTTTACATTGGAGCTAAATGACATCAAACGAACTGAAGAACATACAGGAAGTTGGTCTGTCCGCAATATGGTTGAAGTCATCTCAGAAAGCATCACTACCGAATCATCAAATCGACAATCAGTTACATCATCTATTGTGCTCAATATTACTAATGAAAATAAACCTCTTGAGGAAGAATCAAGTAGACAGTGATTATATGTAATTCTGATATGCCGAAAATCTAGAAGATTGGTTATATGAATATACACATATGCATATACAGAAGAAATGTAAAAAAAATTGTTTTGTTAGAAAAAGTGGTTCGCTCATGACGGGTGAACCAAACTCAGTGGGTCAAAGTGTGAACCGAAAGCATGGACCGAGTCCAATTGGCTATCCCAATTGAGATGGGCCCAAAAGGCTCATGTGCTAAGCTCATTTGGCCAAAAGCCCATTTAAGGGCTTATATATATGAAAGAAGAGAAGGGGTGTTCTTCCATTCTTTCCATCTCACTAAAACGTGAGAGAGAGAGAGAGGAAAGGAAGAAGAGAGCTCTTCTTCCACCATGCCACCTCTCTCCTTCCTCCACTTGATTCTTATTCGTCGATGGTCCCGATCCACGTGGCATCTAGACTGCGAAACAGACGAGCACACCCGTCGACAACCCAACCGTGGTTTGCTCGCGAGACCAACATCGAATCGATCATAACCTTTGTCTTCCGCTGCTGGTTGGGTCGAGCTTCTGTAGGAATCGAGGTAGATAATTCGACCTTACTTTATTATACTGTTTATCTGTTAAACCGGTAGTTAGATTTCTTCATCATTTATTAAAGATAAATTACTTATACACTAATTATTCATTAAATAAGAATTAGTTGTTTGTTATTATTGAAAATGTTTAGCGATTTATATTTTTAAGTAATATTCAATATTTAATTACTAATATCGTATTTTGCAATTAAAAATACAAATATAAACAAAAAAATACGAAAAAGATAATGAAGAAAAAACTCACAAACTAGCAAATAAAAAAAATCTATAATTTTGTTAAATAAGAATTTTCATTTTAGTGATATTTTTTAATTTGTAATTTCAAGCGAATGAGAAAAAATTTGTAAATAAATAATACACTTCTTTTATTTGTACAAAATTACTTTCCATTCTATGTTTTTATCCACCTCCAGTATATAAATTACAAGAGAAATTTAGAAAATAAAAAACAAAAAAAAATCATAAATTATCACTCATACTAGCTAAAACGCTTAATTTATTTTCAAATAAAAAATTAACAAACACACTAAACATGTCACTTCAATTCTAGCTACAAATTTTACCAGATTTCACCTTAATTTGAAAGAAAAATAAAGTGAAAATTCATTTAATAAATCTAAGATATTCTCAATAATCAATTTATTTCCTAGGCACTCTTTCTCCTTACTTATATTATTTATCAAAATATGAATACACTTCAACCTCTCTTTTTTAACACTAGAAAATAGAAGAGCATAATATGCAAACATAGAATGTTGCACCAGTTGAACATGAAATTTGAGATTTGATGTAACCTATGTTGAGGCACATTCAACCTCGATAAGAACTATTAAATCTTAAAGCTTATTAGGCCAGTTAGACCCAACTTGATAAATGAATTCAAAAACTCATAAAAGAAGCCACATTATAAGAAGTTTTTAGAAAGTATTTAAAGAAAGAGATGAGTAAGCAAATGGGGTTTGCACCAGATGATTGTATTCACACTTGTGAAAATTACCCTCACACCCCTCCCATTTTATCTATAAACAAGATACTCATTTGCCTCTCAAAGGTACATTCTCTACTCTCAAACTTTGCATCTTAAACTTTGTCGAATTAAACACTAATATGACTATCGGAAAGTCTCCTAAGGATCAACCAGCTTCACTTTCATTTTATTTATCTTGCAAGATTTGAGGTGATTTAAAGTGTTCGTTATCTATTGTTTATTTCATTCTTCTATTTTGACCTTGTTGCAATTGGAAGCATCGTTTGCGGAAACTTGAGCAAAAGGCCACATCAAGTAACAGTTGTGCTACCAAGCCCCTTAACCTTGACTAGAGGTTATAGCAGTGCTATGCTTCCTTATCGTCTATGAGTTAAAGCCAAGAGTCGTTTATACACACTTTCCTCCCCCAACCATTAAGATATATTTTCAAGAACAAAACCGTGAGGATCTAAATCTACAAAGGACAAGTCCAAAGCGGGGACAAGGTGTTGAAAAGGCGACTGAGAGAGAAATTTATCTTTGAGGTAAGAATGTCAACTAAAAAGTAAAGGTGGACTGAAGGGGATTAAAAAAAAAAAAGAGAAAACAAAGATAGACAATGAGAAACAATGGCGATGAACAATTTTGTGACGAGTGAGCAATTGTATATGACGTTGATAACACTATTGTCGAAATGATTATTATTTTGCACTCATACAAAAATGGTGCATGTTCACCAATAATGAGCTTGTTGTTTATTGGTATTATAGTCAATTTCAGCACCAATAGATCATGAATTCGATCTCTAATGAGAACAAATTTAACTCTCATGCTTGCTTCCTTTGTGAAAATGGTCCATATATATCAAATCAAATTTAAGCTACTCATGAGAGTTTATTCAAGTTTTAAGCAAACAAAAATTTGTACGTCATGTCTTTGGTTAATTCTAACATAAAAAAGATGTAAAAGAAAAGGGATGTTGAGAAACTAAAAGCATTTGAAAGAAGAAAGAAATTTGAATTTTGATCAATTTTGAGTTGCACTCTCCTGTTAATGTTTCATCTGTGCAAGGACACCACCATGACATAATAAGATGAAGAAGATAAGATCAAAAGCTATGGAAATGGACATTAAAGGAGTGCTGAGCATAATTAAGATTATTATGGGCAACAAGATTGAACTAGTGATGAGTAAAATAATGAACCTATCAGAAAAGCAAAAGCCACACAGACACATAATTTTTGTCATTTACTTAGATTGTTCATAATGTGTACATGATGTCTCTTCTTTGATCATCACAGAAATAACGATGATTATCCATAGAATACAGCCTCAACTCGAAATAAAGGGCGTGTCTTCGACAAATGTTGCCTTTCTTTTTCTTGCTTCTTCTTTCTCTTTTCTTTATGTGTGTGTAAAACTGCTTTTTGTTGGTTTACAAAATACATCTGCGGGCAGCATATACCCATACCAAAAATGAAAAATCTATTGAAGATTTAAAGCAATTAGTTAATATTCTTTTTTTCACGTTACAAGTCAGCCCTTTTCATCCCACATCAAAGGTTGTATTGTGGTTTCAACTTATTGTCCACTTAGTTTCACACGTTTAGAAAGAAAATACGAAAATTCAAACACGACGTAACGTGAGATGTCTCTATTTTTCTTGGGAAAAAAACTTTTTATCCCCTGCCCAACAATTTTATTTTTACGTTTTCTATACTAATGAGAAAGGATCCAAATTTTGAATAGAGAACAAGTTTTACTTTTCTTATGTATGGATGAAAACGTGATTTGTAATTATTCAACTGAGTGCAAGATCAAACAAGATCTAATGTCAAATCAATTATCAGTGAAGAGGAAGTGGTTATGGTGGTGAGGATTGGTGATTTAGTAAAATGGGTAGGTTAGTTTTATTGTTTATTTTTTTTCATTAAGTTTAGATTGGATTGGATTGTTTAGGTGAAATAAATATCTACACCTAGTAAAAAGCACACATAACCTGACGATTTTAGCATATCAGAGCGCATGCAAAACACTGCTCTTAATTTATTTCACATTTTGCTTTCTTGGCCCTTTTTAAGATTTCTTTTGCAACTTAGGGGAAGTGGTGCAACTTGGGGAAATCTATGTATTCACCCTTTTTATCAACACATTAACATATTCCCTCCATTCCACAATAAGTGATTTTTAAAATTGTGGCACATGAATTAAAACAATCATTAAAACACATTAATTATAGCGATAATTTACTATGCTATCTTTATTATGATTATTAATTATGAATTGAAAATTATAAACAATTTATTGTATATAAGGGCAGTGACAGACCCATGATTATTTTCAGTCAGGAACACCGTTGAATGTCTTCACAGAATCTAACAGTAATTTTAGTTGTGGACGGATGAACCATAATCAAATTATTCGTTTAATTGTTTATTTTTTAAGTTCAGGAGCTTAAAAAATTATTGTAATAAAATTATATTTAAAGGATCTCATCAGGACTAGGATCACGCTACCTCGTGAGCCCCTTGGGCCCGTCACTATATAAGGTAGGGGTGTCAATTCGTGTAATCTTGTCGTAATTGTGTCATGACATTTATATATTACAAATCATTATATAAGACATAAAGATTATAAAGATTAAATTCATGTCAATGGTGTCATGTCGTATCGCAAAGTCATATTATCATGTCAAAAATTGACAATCCTAATATATGAACAAATATAAAAAAAAATAATAAAAATTTTCTTAATTTTGTAAAATAACAAATAACTTTTTTAGGGAAAAAAAAGATTTTTTTCTAAAAAGTTACTTATTGTGAAATGTGAAATGAAGAGTTATTACGAGTTACAAGCCAAAGCCTTAGCTTGATGGTAGGTTTTCAAAACCCACAAGAGTTTGAGCGAGATTGGGGTAATTAAGCTACAAACCAAGTCAAAACACTAAAACCTTACATATTTACGGCACCATCTGCTTGCGTCATGGCACTTGTAACTGAAGTTTTTTTTTTATCGAAACTTGCAATTAAAGTTGCAAATTCGTCTGCACCATGTTTTTATTTTATTACTGTATAGTAATAATTTGATATGGCTTCTTTCCAGGAAAACAGAGTCTATTTACTTTATTTGAAAATTAAAAAACAGAAACAAAAAGTTGTTTAAAATGAGTAATCAATCTATTTGTTTTGTATGAAAAATAAGTTTTCCCAAATTTGATCACCCTGCTACGAACAAATGTTTCCCAAGTTAAAATTAAAAGTAAAGTTTGTGAACGAGAATGGAAAGAGAGAAAGAAAGCTTGCTCAGGAAAAAATCAGGCACAAGTTAGATGACTCCGAGCAACTCATCCATTTATTCCAATAAAACAAAGAAAAAAGTCAATAAGAAGTTGGGGAAAATAGAAAGAAAATAGATTAATGTACACATCTTAAAAGTATACCAAAAAACAGCTATTCTAGTGTACTATACAAAACAAAAGATAATACATTATTTCTCTCTGTAGCAAGACGAAAGCAGAACAAAAATACCACTCAATCCTAAGATAAGAACCTGCTCAAAGGATGTAAACTTAGATTGCCCGCGCGTTCCAATCGTTTGGAAGCGCAAACTTAATATAATCAAATTGCTCGGAAACCCTTCTTCCTTACCTACCATTCGTTGAGAAATCCAGAGAGTGTGCCTTCTCAGTTTGTATTTTGTCATCGCGACAATTGATGTCATAAGTGTAAACAATCAATCGTTGCTCCAAAATCCAGCCATCCCACATGCAGATTTCCAGCCGTTTCGGAAAGTGAATGCTATCTGCAAAATTAGTTCAGAGATTTAATTTGGGAACGAGTAATAATTCTAATCACCTAATAGTGGTCGTTGGCAGAGTCAGAGTGCCTCATCACCAGGCACCAAGAAACCTTTTTTTTTAAATATAAACATAGATTTGAAGGGATTCTGCATGATATGGAATAACAGAATAACATAATGTTCAACATTATGCTTCAAAAAGTTTTTGGGAACAATAAAATACTGTTTTTTTCCCCCTTTGAATAACATCACTGTTCAAAGCTGTATGACAAAAAAGGTAGTTTCATTCTCAAATAGGCAAAACGCTACCATCTCCTATATTATCCCTGTTGTCTTTCCATTTCTTTTTTCTTATCTGACAGCAGCCTAGAGGTTGTTAAGGTTGATTTGAGTTTTGTAGTCTTTACTAGAGCTACTGCATGGCAGGCTGGGTTTCAATGGATAGTGTTCAGATATTCGATTTTCAAATGCCAGTTTTCCATATGGTCTTCTAGAAACCAGAAAGTACCCATTTACCAAAGTACAATCAATTAAGTATCCGAACCTGAGAGGAGATGCTGAATGTCAAACACCTGAGGCAGCTTTAGTCTCTTGATTAGTGGCTTCCTGGAAAAAGCAGTGTGTTAGTATTTCAATACATTCAAGCATTGAAGAATATTAAAACAAGAACTTGAGAATAGATCACAAAAATCAGAATTGAAAAGATGCAAAATGTTAGAATCTCAATAATTACATATGAATGAACTAGATGCACCAAAATATGAAGCAAAAGCAGCGATTCAACAAGCAGAACACAATTTTGAAGCTGGATATCACAAATTTAAAAATGACTTAAAACAAGATAGAAACTGATACTTCCAGACCATCACTGGTTCGGACTAAAGAAAACACTCATCATGATGATAATTAATAAAATTCTTGGAAGTTTCACAAACCTCCGAAGGAGGGCCTGATCGAATCTTTCGCGTAGGAGTTCTCATTGTGACAAACTCTTCAGCTGATGTTGGGTGAATACCAACTGTAGCATCAAAGTCAGCCTTCGTCAAGCCAGCTTTGATGGCAACAGCAAATCCCTGCAAACTCAGGACAACGTGAGAACCAGAACAAATAACACACTCTCAAATGAAGCAACATAGCATTAAGGCACCAAGGCAAAAACCTGCACAATTTCTGGTGCATCTTCTCCGCACATGTGCAATCCTAGTACTTTCTTTGTCTTTGCACAAACAATTAATTTCATGAAAACTCGGTCTGGGAGACCTGAAAGGGTGGCTTTCAAAGGTCTGAAGTTTGCAGTGAAGACGTCAACGTCACCATGCTCATTTACACCCTGTTATGATCGCAAAAGTCAGGCACAAGAAAACAATCTCAATGACAGGGAAAACACCATTAAACTCACCTGTTCTTCAGTAAGACCAACATTTCCAATTGGTGGCTGAGAAAAAACAGCAGATGGAACAGCTCTACAAGAGAACATATAGATAAAATTAGTAACACTGCACGGTTATCAAAGCATTGTATGCCAGAACGCTGTCAAACGTTGGAGTCACCATAGTAGCAAAGAAAGTAAACGTTTTTACATACTATGTAGTGGTACAATATAACTCCCATATGCAATTATCCTTTTGCTGTAGGTTGTCAAGCAACAACCATCTTTCATGATCCTTTAATTACACTGTCTGAATAAAATTCAGCCTTGTAATATACTACCTATAACATCATTGCATACAAATCACAATCGAAACTATTAATGTTGAACTTAATCACAAAATATTATTTGAGTACCTATAATCAGGTTTTGATGGCTGATCTTGAAATAAAGTTTTTTCCAGTGCTCCTCCTTCCATCAAGGCAACTGGAGTCAAGTTCACTCTATCTGTAACATCTCCAACTGCCCAAATGGAGGGAACTGATGTGCGTGAATATTCATCTACCTGTATAAAACATTGAGAGAGATTACATAAGAAAATTAACCTAAACAAACTGGCAAACAATTAAAATAAATCAGAAAAAAAACTAAAATGCCTCACCCCTATTGCCCCGTTTTTTGTCATTTTTACGCCCACATTCTCTAGTCCCAATTTCTGCAATGTAATAAAAGTTGGCATCATATCCATTCATCCTTTCCATTTCAAGCATAGAAGTTAGGTTTTTTTCTAAAAAGTACAATGCAGAATTCATTTGCAAAGTCGGAAAAAGGAAAAAAAATCATATCAAATGAGAGAAATTTCAGCAATCTCTAAATTTTCCAGTGTGATAATCTACCAACAATCACCCTTCCAATGAGAAAACTATAGCGAGATAATCCATGCTATTTAATAGATTAGCAGAGGAAAAGAAAGGTGTAAACAATAAATTCAACCTTTGTGTTAGGCCTCCGTCCAGTTGCAAACA